>JAABKJ010004192.1:0-24723 GCA_011634705.1 Andricus grossulariae
TGAATAGGCTACCCAGATATATGTATTTGTCAACTTGCTCTAATCTCTCACCATTCAGGACAATGTTGCACATTATTTTCTCACTTTTCCCCTCAAACACCATTACCTTTGTTTTATTTACGTTAATTTTGAGTAGTTGATTTTCGAAAATATATAGTTGAATTTTAAACCGAATGATCGAGTTGTCAACCAAATAGTTGAATATTCTGTCAAAATAGTTGAATTTTCAACTAAAAAAGTCGAAATTTCAACAAAATACTGATCACCGTCTAACCCTCGTTTATACGCTTATCCAACTCTCCATCTATCTTTTCGTCCCTAGTGAATAGGCTACCAAGATATATGTAACTATCTACTTGTTCTATTCTCTCATCATTTAGGACAATGTTGCACATTGTTTTCTCATCCTCTCCTTTAAACACCATAATTTTTGTTTTGTTTACGTTAATTTTGAAGCACATGTTCTTCATGCTTGTATTCAGTTTGTTCAACATTCTTTACAAGTCTTCGATTGACTATGCCATAACAATCTCACCATCTGCGAACGCTAACCCACGTACCCTCACTGTCTCGAGATCCACACCTTCTTCGTCGAAGAGGGCCATTCTGTGACACTTGTTCATGAATATAATAAATAACCATGAAGACATAACGCATCCTTGTCTAACACCTTGCATAATATCGAACCAGTCACTCAGTTTCCCATTAACCCTTACATATGCTATGCTACCTGCATATATTGTTTTTATTGCTTGTAGGAGCCATCCATTGACCCCGTTACTCTTTCAGGACTTCCCAAAGTTTACTTCTATCCACCTAGAAGAAATTAATTAACCAAAAATAGTTGAATTTTCTAATTGGCTTTTATGAATTCAGTTAGCATTTAAGATAAAAAATTAGCAAAAGGAGACATTTCTTGAAAAAATTGAAAAAATGAGGAATTCTTTAAAAAAAGGGGAAAGAGGGGAATAGGGGAAAGAACGTAAAGTCTGTATTTTATTAATTTACTTAAAGAATCATTGTCAATGTTTTGTGTTATTACTTTTTGGTCATTAAGGCTGTTTTTAAAATAAATCTCGACGCTAAAATTTCTCCAAATTGCAAGCTCGTTAAGATCCGAAACGACGCGGCGTTGCCGTTGCCTTGCGGCGACACTTGAACTTCCGCCTCTGCTCTTGGTTACTGTAATTAGTATAATGCAACGGCGCATCATTTTAATGCGCCCAAGGTAGTGCTGTTAACCCATCCGAAGGACCTCTTAACAAGTGTCGCTGGAATTCAAGGTTCGCTAATGCGTATTTTACATTAACAAACCACATTCCCCTGAATCACGCAGAATCACTTAAACTATTTGTAAGCCGATAATTTAAACACTTATAGGCTTTATTCCGTGTGACATACACCCATAGTTGGCTTTTTCCATAGAAAGAATTTGCTTACTTCTTCGAAGCGGTTCTCATTCATTTGCGATGAGATTTCCTTCGCTATGCAAATTATTCTCCAATTTATTACTACGATTTTATAGGGTCACTTCATTTTAATTCGGCGTCTAAAAAGAAGTACACTGGAGTCTGGATTTCCATAAACTGGATTTGTGCGTTCCTAAAATTGCTGCCCTGGGAAATTTGTCGATGAGGGGAAGCGCAGGACCGAGAGAGAGGTGGTGCTCAGTCAAGCGTGAAAATAGCATGAAGGCCCCACTATCATCGCCTTAGTTGCATCAGGTTGCGCTATGCGTCCAAATAGAACAGAAATGATTCATGCGACCCTTTACGTTCGGAGTCTCTGATTTGTGTCGAAGGCCACTGCCAGCTATACCTTAAACTGTGCACAAATCCAGGTTCCAGTCTAGTCCAAAAAGAAGTCCAAACTATAAAGTAGAAAAGTTAGAAATTCAATATATTTGACGTCTTGAACTTCAGCCGGGTGGCCGCCAAAATTTAATTTTAAAATTTTCTGATTTTTCCCCTGAATAATTTCTCATTTTCTCTGACCATTAATATTTAAAGACCAAAATATTCTAACCGTGTAATATTTTCAATGTACAATCTTTTCTAAATAGAATAAAACAATTAAAAATTTTTTATTCTCAGGGCTGCCACAGCCTACTTTACATTTGAAAAGTGAAAAAGTAACCAAAAGTGACAAATTTCTAACCTAAAAAGTGACTAAAAGTGACAAATCTACATTAATGATGTGACTAATGTTCGTTTGAATTAAAAAATAATTCAAATGAATTAGACAAAAAATCCAAAAACTTCCACTTACTTCAGTAAAATTGAAGTGAACTTAGAGGAATTTCATGTAAACGAGAGGAATTCAAATAAATTCATAAAAATTCAAGATGAATTAAAAAAAACTCAACTGCATTTATAACAATTGAAAGATACGAAAAAATACATTGAATTTAGTAAGATTGAATTGAGTTCAGAAAAATTCAAGGGAACTCAAAAGAATTTGATAAAGGGCTTAACAATTCAAGGTGAGTTTTAAAGACTTCAAGATAAATTAAATAAAAACTAAACAAAGTTTAATCCATTGAATTGAGTAAATATAGAAGAATTCAAGACAATTCCAAAGAATTAAAAAAAAATCAGGATAAATTAATAACAATATAGGGTTTATTCCAAATGAATTTAATTGAATTAAAAAATATATTTAAAAATCTCTTCAAATCTTTAAAACACTACGAAATGCCTCACTTCATGTAACTAAATTCTTTGAAATCCACGAAAATATTATAAAATTCCGTGAAATTCTATGAAATCTGGCAATATTTCCTGAAATCCTGGAAAATTTATTAAAATAAATTAGGAGCTTTTAACATCCCTTAAATCATCGAAATCCTAGGAAATCTTATAAAATCCCTTTTCGAATCTTTTAAAATATCGTAAAACCTTATACGCCCTGTAAAATTGTTCAATATCTTCCGAAATTCTTTACATCCGTATGATGCTTTTTCAAATCCCTGAAAATCATTAAAATCTTTCAAAACCCCTTGACATTTTTAAAATCTTTTGAAAATTCCTTGGAATCTTTTTAAATGCCCTAAAATATTTCAAATCCATTGAAATCCCTTCAAACTATTGAAATCAATAAAAAATTCCTTGTAAACTTTTCAAATTCCTTAAAATATTGCCAATTCTTTGAAATCTTTTGAAATCCCTTGAAACTTTTTAAAACTCTTGTAAATACCTTGGAATCTTTAAAAACGCCCCGAAGTATTTCAAATCCTTTGTGATCCCATTAAATTACTGAAAGCAATTGAAAATTTCTTGAAATCTTTTTAAAAACCTTAAAATATCTCAACTTCTTTAAAATCTTTTACAATCCATTTAAATTTTTTAAAGCTCTTAAAAATTTCTTGAAATCTTTAAAAATTCCCTAAGATCTTTAATGTTAAATTGAATGAAAACTGATATTTCCTGAAATCCTCGAAAACTTATTAAAATACCTTAAGAGCTTTTAAAATCTCTGAAATCTTAGGAAATCTTATAAAATTTCTCAATAATCTTTTAAAATATCCTTAAACCTTATAAGGCCTATACAATCGTTCCATATCTTCTAAAATTCTTAAAAACTCCCTTGAAACTTTTTAAAGCTCTTGAAAATTTCTTGGAATATCCTTAGATGTCCTAAAAGATTAAAAAAAAAAATTCAAGAAAATTCAGATCTAGGTATGAACCTGAATTCAATAGTGGTTAACCTATGGGTGAATTCATTTAAAGAAGTCACTATTTTCAAGTTTCATTTTAAGAAGTGACTATAGAGAGTATAGAGACTATATCTAGAAAAGGGACTAAAAAGAGATTTGAGAAAAAAAGTTACCACTTTGTCCAACAAGATTCCCTGACTGTTCCCTGATTTTCAGGTTTTCCCTGACCTGCGGCCACCCTTTTCAAGCAAACGCTGTCTTCTTGAAGCGTGGAAAAAGTGTGTTGTTTTGATTTGAGTATCCGAAGGAAAACGAACCTTAAAGATAGCGAAAAGAAAAAATTGGTGCGGTTATAGAGCAAAGTGTAAGCGAGTGCACAATCTGCACATATAAAACGAATGCATAGTGCGCGACATGAGCAATCTCGCATGTCGGTAGTTTACTTCTCCTTCATGCTCTACTTATCGAGAACCGGCTACCTTCTCTAGTCAAGTCCCCATAAGTTTAGATCTAAAGTTCTACACCTTCTCTCGATTCTTTGTTGTACGTTCCATTTACCTTCGTAAAGCGATCGAACGATTTGATTAAATATATCTTACAGATTTTATAGGCATCAACAGGTTATGGGCCCATTCGAGATTTATCTGCCTTTTTATGCCGAAAGTATGTATTTCCTTTGCAAAGGAATAGTGAGACATTTGGAAAAAACCCGCTTCCAATCAAAAATATACTTTTACATTGCAAACCGTTCTAAACTCTAAAGGGTGGGGGAGGGGCATATTATAGGATGGATTACGGAGGGACTGATGGAGGCGAAGGAGAAAGTAGGAGATAAATTAAAAGTGTGGATGATAAAGAGATTGTTGAGAAGTTGGAGATGCAAGAAAAAGGCAGGAAAGTAGTAGCGGACGTGAACTGGAACATGCATGAGACAGAAGGAGAGATTTCAAGAGTTTATAGGGTAAATAATGGAGGGGGTGGGTAGCCATGAATTGGAGGAGGGGATTTTGATAATTGATAAGGTAAGAAAGAGGATGGTGGGTGTGTTAGAAATAATGGTGGGGAGAAGCTAGAGGCAAAAGTAAGGGTAAGAAAGAAGAAGATAGAAAAGGGGAAATTGAGAAGAGAAGGGGAAGAAATATGGAAGAGGAGCCCTCTCCTCTTCCATAGAAAAGGAAATTGAGAGTGGGTAATTTTGAGGCTTGGAGATGAGAATAGGGTAATCGGGAATGGGAAGATGGAAGAGAGAAAATGAAGAAGAGTGATGAAGGAAGAGTAACGTACCATGGATGAGAAAGGGGGAGAAGAGTGAATTTATAAGGTGAAGAAGAGAATGGTGATGAAATAGAAGAGATGATGGTAAGGGACGAGATATGGGAGTGGGGATTTGGAAGATGAGAGATAGAATGAGAGATGGGTGAGAGATGAGAGTGTGCATACACAGTGTATGATGAGGGCAAAGGGGAGAGAATGTAAGAGTTTTTATGATAAGAGGATGGAGGAAATTGATAGGAAGGGAGGGGGGAAGAAAAGGGTAGGGATGTGATGAATTGATGAGGGGGATTATTGGCACGAAAAAAAAATGCAGCACTAATACTGCGAAACGCTGAGCCTTTTTTTCACTTAACGAAGTGATTTTTCTGTAATGAATCAGTTTCTCACAACAATGTCTCGTAAAAATCTCAAGAGGAAATGATTATCGTAGGTGGGAAAAAGGTTTTCGGAGTTTCCAGTTTCGTATAAGAGATAAGTTGTCGCGACAGGGTCGGTAATCCAGGCTAAGAAGAAACAGCGTTTTTTCCATCCGCTTTAAATGTACGGCTTTGCAACTTCCAGACAGGTAGAGATTCAAGTTCAGGACCTCGATCGCAAAGTTATAGGAGACCACATCTATATTTGTCGCGACGTACCGTTGTAAAGCCTCTACTTTATAAGACTCGGTGCTAGTCTGCTCGGCATATGCCCATGAAGAAAACGAAGTACAAAATATATCAGTGGTTCGCAATTCTCGTCTCTTCTAAGACGCTCCATTTATTCCGAAGCAGAGGAATTCAGAAACGTTGACGTCAGGATTCTTCGATAGTGGACCAATTGGGTCTTTTTAGATATGCAGCAGGTACTCGAACATGCTTGAGTAATGCAATTTGCCTGCCCACATATTCGAGGCACGTGCCTCAAAAGTTGTTTACGAACTTTGAATCTGATTCGAACCACCATTGGTCTGCAATTTGTACTTCAAGATATTCTAGAACCTGCAGATAAGTTAAATCTATCTTAATTTCGCTGGATAAGATCAATTTTCAGAACTGATGCATTTGTAGATTCATTTTTGGAGGTAAATTTATACCAGAGGCTGTTTTATTGCGCAATTTTAAATTTTATTGTTTTAAATGGTCCAAATTGAAAAATTTCATCCTCATAGCCACTTTTCAAAAGGTAAACTTTTTACAGGATAATTCAGTGCAATGTTTATTTTTACTAAATTTCAAAGCGCGTTTCCAACTTTCAGGATATTCCTTATTTGCATATTTGTATATTCAATAATAGTATATCGAAATTTAAGGGTTGCCAGATCTAATTTCACCTAATTTACAAACATTGCTGAATTTCCATTTGGTAATCAGCAGTTTCCTGGTACGAAAGTTTCTGCCTCTACCTTCCTCTTCCTGCCTACTTCCTGTTCTTGATATCCCGCGATACCAATCTCGCAATATTCGTTCCCAAGATAACTTCTATAAATTAATTTTCGTTTATCCTTTCGTTTAAAGATATTATTTTATTTATGGTGAAGTCATTCTTAATGTTTATTCCTTAGAGCAGAAATGAATAAAAATAGATCTGGGCCCATAATTTGCTGGATGTAAGTTAAGACCAACAAGTTATGGGGCCACCGCTTTTTCACAATAATAATCTTTCTGTTAAAACAAACAAATTAATCAGAATAATGAGAAGAAGTTCATAAACTACGTTACCGAAGTTAAAAGTTCAACTACTTTGTTGAAAATTCGTCTCTTTTGCTTGAAAGTTCAATTTTGTCTGTTTTAAGAGAATTTTTGGCGGTGAAATCTGATATTTTAATATTTTTAATTAATCGTGATTTATTACCGAAGCTTATAGTTCAACCCATGCTCATATGGGGCATTTGAAAACTGAACTCATTAGAAACACGAAAAAACACAGAATAAACGTGAAATCCATTTTTAGCCCATGGATACGTTAGTTTCAGATGCGGGGGGTCGGGGGGGGGGTAATGTGTATTAATGATGGATGATATTTAAAAGGGTGCATGGGGTTTAAATACAAATTTGACGTGTTCATTGAGAAGTGAATTATTTTTTTAACAGGGGTTGGGGGAATCTGTACAACAGGTACTCAGAGTGAAAATGTAATAAAAAAGAAGACATGTGATCCAGCTGGGAGCGGAACAATGAAACCAAGCCTGGAGCAAGGCGATAAATAGGCCCATGGTGACCATATGGTGTACAAAGGTAGTCGAGGGGCTTCTGCGAGCACCTGGTGTTTACAACGCAGAACAGAATCATCTTACCTCTCCTACCATTCTAGCAACTAGCTAACCCAGCCCATATTCGCGAAATGACAGAAGATGGAAGTAATGAGCCTTTGAAGGAAATGGCATTTGCCGTAAATCGTACTTCAAGATACTATTTCTGCGCTTTATGGAGTTCCATTTCCTCCCCATAAGATACTTTTAATCGGGTTCTGTCAAGACCAACAATAGGCTCTAACTCATATTTTTAAAAAATTTATATTTTTTCTTTTAGTTTCTCTTCGTGCTAAGTTTTATAATTTAATTTAATTTAATTTGATAAAATTTCAAATGCTTGAATAGTGCACTGCAAGTGTTTGAAACTAAATAACAGTCGAATGATCCAGTTGTGTGTGTTGAATCATGGCCACTATATTTAAATCGGTAGATCAGTTTGAAACTGGTCTGATTTAACCTACTTTCTCGCGTGCGACTTATAAATTTTGTTTGTTTTATATTTTACGTTCCTTGAGTATAATTATGTAGTTCAATAGTGAATAATATTACCTTTCATTACCTGAGCCAGTTTCTTTAAATAAATATAATGTGAGAATTCACGATTTACTTTGCAACATTTATTATGAAATCTTTTTGATTTATAAGAGTTGAATCTTCCTAGGTTTTTATTGATTACTTAGGTTAAAGAGGAAAGTAGGTTTAAATAAAAGTTGATTGTAGCACAAAAAGATGATCAAAAGATCCAGGTTCACACGGTAGGAATAATACGAGATTCAATTGAGAGATAAAGGCGGAGTATAAAGAAATACGTTCACAAAGGACACTAATTTTATTACTCTATTCTCAGAAGACAGCCAAGTAAAAAGTAGCGATGCCTACGTTTTATATTTATGAGATGAAATTCATTTTATAATTAAAGCAAAATTTATGGAGATCTTATTCATAGATGAAGTTATAAAACAGTTCAGAAAATAAGATTAAGGGTTGATGTTTATTTTGTTCCTCGATATCCCCGGCTATCTTTTTAAATAAATTTAATGTAGATAATAATCTCACTTTTCTCTTTGGATGTTCATTTTACTTTTTAAACAAATATTTAACTAAAATTCATTCTGAACATACAATTATTTAAAAGATTTCTACTCACGTATAACTTCTTGGAATACATTAAAACGGAACAGAAGAACTCACCTAGAACAAAGAAAAAATATTCACATTAGCTGAGTATTTCATAAAAATAATCACATACCTTTTAATGTTTCAACATGGACAAAATTATTAAAATGCATCCTTTGAAAATGGACAATTTTCAATTTTAACTTTTCAAAACTAAATTTCAAAGCATTCAAAATCGAATAAGTATTCTAAAAAAATTCTAAATGTAAACATTTCAAAATGAATAATTTTAACGATGTGTTGTGAGCACACCGATAATATTTGATCTAGGCTCTCTGAATTTCGGTGAACCCTTTCCAGGCTCCCTGGGCTCACTGAAATATTTGTTCTGCGCTCAATAAATTTCGGTAAACCTATAGACACGGCCTACTTTAAACCCAAAGAATTAAATAACTTTGCATAGACTTTTATAGATAAAATTGTAAAATATTTTGTGATTCAATATTGAAAATTTCTCCAATTCAGACGCTTTCAATCTGAAAATATTCCATATTTAATGCTTTTAATATAAACTAATATTATTTCAAAATATTCAAATTTAAAATTATTGAATTTTGAACACTTCAAACTTCAAACTTAAAATTCTTCCATTCTTGAGGCTTTTGATTAGAAATTGTAGAGATTTGAAACCATTGCATTTTCGAGTTGTCTAGATTTGAATATTTGAATTTGAAATTATTGGCTTTGGAACCTCTTCCAACTTGTAACAAAATACATGAATTTTGAACTAAAAAAGTTTCAACTATTGAGATTACTTTTCTACTCAACAAAAAACTAATTTTTAACTTAGAATAGTTAAATTTTCAGCATAAACTTAATCTCCATCCAAATAAAAAATCTTTTCAACGAAGAAGATAAATTTTTAACGAAGAAGATAAATTTTTAACCAAACACGTAATAGTTTAAATTTTAGTTTAAACAGTTAAACAGTTGTGATTTTCAACCAAAAAGGATGAATTTTCAACAAAACAGTTGAATTTACAACCAAAAAGAATGACTTTTCAACAAAATTGTTGAATTTTCAATCAAATAATAAAATTAACTTCAACTTGATAGTTTATCGAAAATTCCCAGACTCTTTCAGAATTTACCGGAAATTCCCTAAACAGTTTTGAATTCCCTGACTTTCTCCGACTTTCTGGAATTCCCTGACCTCTAGCAATCCTGATCTTAGATAAATTCATGTGATATCAAGTGACATTTAAAGTAATTGAATAGACTTTTCTGCTCGAATTTTTTAAAATCCCCAATCAAACACATTTCCTGTCATTCCCAGTTTTCCCATCCCTTAACCACTCTCTCTCAGAACTAGCGCAGCAAATTCTACTTCACTTTTTTAAAATCTGCAGAAAAATAGAATTTGATTTATCTTAAGAACACGAGTGCGCGTCTCTTCGAAAAAAAACTTGACAAATAACGATGAAATTGGCTAAGTAAACCCGTAATCTTGGAAACGCGTCTTTCATAGTGTCTCGACTGGGTGCATCTGAGCCTGAAAAACAGGCATGATGTTTGGTGACAGGGAGGCGCTAGATTCTAGAAGTGGAGAGATATGAAGCGTCTTTTTGCAGAATTTGCAGAGGCGAACTTTTCCTGAGATTCGTTTCGTGAAGCGTGCCGACGGAAAACACGTAAATAAAAGGTGGAGGGATGAAGAGGGATGAAAGGAGAAGAGGAAAGAGACGACTAGGGGTTGAAAAGAGAGGGTAAAGAAAAAAGCGGCAAGCAAAGTTATTCGAGCGAGTGAGACCGCAAAAAGGAAAGAGTTGCGTAGCGTCGCGTCGCGTTGCAAGGGTGGTTTTCGTGCCAAGAAACGTCTATCGCGCTTTTCAGCTGCAAACGGCGCGGCGTCTCTCGCTATTCGCTAGTCTTGCGCAGCGAATAAAGCTTGTGCTTTTTACAATAAAGCACTGTGCTTCAGCCTCTGTGATGGCAAAGCCGATCGACGTGATTTTAGCTCAGAGTGGGTCACAACCTATGTCGAGTGCATAAAGAGGGTTTAAGGCGCGGTTTAAGGTCTTTTTATCACGAAAACGCTGCCAAAAGAGCAAAAAATACTCCAACGGAATTACCCAGCGCACTTGCAACGAGCTTCACAAAAGTCCTCAGCCTTTATGAAGCATTTTTTATAATGTTAAAGCTTTTTTAATTCTATTGTTCTTTTTAGAGTTAAAACATTTATCAATGAGGCACATTTTTCCCATAGCTTCTTAAATTTAAGTTAGTCCTAAAGACCTAAAATATTACTGGCTTATTTTCAAACAGAAACAAATTTAAAAATATTACTTTTTGAAGCTTTAATTCATTTAAGGTCGAAATGAAATCTGCTTTCTTATAAATAATTTTATGCAATGTAATTGTCTCTAATGGGCTGTAAAGGAGGTAGTTTGCAAACCTAATTTTGATTTGTGAATTTTTTCATGCTGTGATTTTGGTGCACACAATTATTCATAAGAAAGCAGTTGATGCCAGACCATTTTTTACCTCAATTTGTCGAAAGAAATCGATTTTTTTTTAAATATTCTACAAAGGATGTTTTCAAATCTTAACGATTTTAGGATAGTGTGATTTTTTTTTTGAATAATCTTTTCTTATTTGTAAATTGATTATAGCTCAAGTTCTTTTAATGTTAATTATACGAGTTAAATTTTTTTCTCTTAAACAGGTTAAACTATCGGTATTCTCGACAAAACAAACATTAGAAAATGGTGGATTAAAAATGACGAGACTTAAAAATAAGAATGTTTAATTTATATAAATCTTTCAAAATTAAATAATTTAAAATACGACGGCTTCAAAAGTAAACAATTTTTTAATTAGACATTGCAAACATAATGATTTTAGTTTTGAAAATGATAGAAAATAAAGCTTTAAACTCATGTTTTTGTAATAACAATTATAAAAATTCCTGTCTAAAATCTATAGACAAGCAGACGAAAATGTTCAATACCGTAACAATTTCTCTTTCATCTTTCTTGAATAAAAGACTGACAAGCAATTTTTAAAAGCAGGAAACCATGATCACAGTCTTGATTTATAGTCTTCCAGTACAATGTCGACAATAAAGGTTTGATTAAACGCGTCAAGATGAATAATTATCCTAGATGGATATAGATTGAACTTTACGACGCGGTGATGATAGTATAATCGCAACGATTACAGTGGGAGTAATGATTATGACAGAATCTAATAGATCCTACATGCTGGTTAACCGTCACTTCTGTTGATGACAATGACACTAAATGTGATGATGATGATGACTATAATAATAATGAAAAAAGTGATTACTCCTGAGTACTGACCACTAGGACGTTGTGCAGTTGAGCTTAAAATCAAGAGTTGCATTACCACAGACCACTATACTAACTCGATAAATAATGAGAAAATTCTTCCTTCTTTATACAAGAGTGAAATAAGTACCTAAGTAGCTTTAAGTTTAACACCGTTGCAATCAGCCCGCTCCTGTAGCTTTACAAAATTTTTTGTGCTAATGAGAGTCTTTATTACAGGCTCTTAACACCAAGTAATCTCCGATCGTAAGTCCTGAGAAAGGTTCCAACAAGTTTTAGCAAGTCTTATAAAAGTATAAAACATAATTTTAGAACTGGTTCATGATGGACGATTTCTAGTTTATTATTTAGTACTTAATGATAAAAATCAGAAGATGAGTCTTACTTTATTTGTCATTGTTTAAGGAAAATAAGTAGTTTTGACGAACAATTAATAATTACATGATAAAGTTAAATGTATACCATGGCCAATTGGCCATTGGCCCGTTTCAGTTTTCAGCATGGAACAGAACCATTGAGGTTACCAAATTGCGGTAGTATCGGTAATAGAAATCTTGCGTTAGGATAACTATTTTTGTTTGTTTTCAAGGTGAAGGGAAAACACTCGAAAGTGAAATTGATGAAAATCCTCGTATTTGAGATCAAGTCAGTTTTTACCCGAAAAAAGGGTATTAAAAGGGGATTTTATTTATTGATAAAAACTGTTTATATCATATGAGAATCTTGTGAATATTGAACGAATGTGCCTTCAAATGGTAGCCCTTGTTGTTTTCTAGTAATTTTTGTGTTTAAAAATTGTTGTTTAGCTAGTTTTGTTACATCAAATAAAAATTCGAGAAGGTTGAAAATCTTTTATAGTTAACAATTTTATTATACGGTTGAAAATTTAACTATTTAGTTGAAAATTCAAATATTTGGTTAAAAAGTCATCCTTTTTTCGTTAAAAATTCAACTATTTGTTTGAAAATTAAATTTGGTCTTCAAAATTTATCTATTTGGCTTAAAAATTTAACGATTTAGTTAACATTTTTTTCTTTCTTGACTGGAAATTTTTTTTGATTGGAAAATCGTCTTTTTAGTTTGAAAATTGATCTTTTTGGGTAGAAATGTAATCTTTTTTGGTAAAAATGCAACAGTGTGATTGAAAATTAATCTTTTTTGGTTGAGAGTTTTTTAGAATTTAACTATTTTGGTAGTCCATTCTGCTATTTTGGTAGTATAATCAACTATTTGGCTGAAATTGAACTTTTTTGTTGAAAATTCATAATTTCGTGTTGAAAATTCAACTGTTTGGTAGAAAATTCGCCTTTTTGGTTTAAAAATTCAATATTTTGGTTAACAAATCGACTGTTTTGTTGAAAAGTCGTATTTTTTGGATGCATTGCACTATTTTTTTCAATTTAAATATTGCAAATATTACATCTATCGTTGAGAATTCATATTTTTTTCATCATTTCTTTAGTTGAACATTTAACTATTTTGTTCACAATTCATCTATTTTGTTAACAATGCAATATTTTTACTTGAAATATTAGAAATTTGACGAGTTTCAATTTGAATTTAATATTACTACCTACATTGATTTTATTTAAAAGAATTCAATCCCCTATTTTCGTAAAAAAAGTGCACTATAAAAGTGGCTTGTTTTCTAATATCTTTTATTTCTATCTATGTTTCTTAGAAAGTTAATCGAAACCTTCTAAAAATGGGAGAAGAAGAGAAACTTGGATCAAAATTCTCGATTTTAGATGTTTTAGGGGATTTTTAAAGCTTAAGGGGAAAAGGGTATTAGTTAAAAAAGAGGAAAGACTGTGGTCCCTGTCATTGTTATTCAGACGTCGAAGATCAAGCAATAAATTATACTTCACAATTATCAGTGCACTATAAACGTTAGAACGAGGTGGATAATTCAGCGAACCACAAACTTTGAACTTTAGTGGTGAATAAATTTCGTACAGGATCCCGAAGTACACATCGGTGCAATTTCGTTTCTCCCTCACTCACCCATCAGGATGCAATATCTCCATCCCTTTCTTTGTTTTGGCATCTCTCTTTATTTCAACTTTGCCGCCCACTTGAGAGAAGAGCAGCTATAGCAAGAGTACGAGTGGCTCACGGATTGGTACTCGAGGGTGCAACAGACTAAATTTCACTGAATTCAAATTTCATCCCTCCACTTGACGAGATCTCATTCCTCGTTGTAACGTCGAATCACTCGGAGCCACTCCTAACTCGAATTTCAAATCCATTTTTTATTTGACACAACGCTTAATCGTACAAGGGGCGAATTTTATCGATGAGGCGATGACTCGAGAAAATAGGAAACTTGGGAATCTTTTCTAATTCCATGGGGATTCCGAACCTTGAGGGGTCACTTGCGAGAAATCCCCTCGCTGAAGGGAAACCCCGTGACGCTAAGATAAATCGCTCGAGAAAAGTGTATCGATTTTAAGACCCCTTGGGGAGTGCATGACTGATAAAAATCGCCTTAAATTCAATTGATTTTTTTTTTTTTTTTAATTAACTTACCTTCAAAATAAATTAAAGTGGGTAGCGTTTTAATTTAAATTTAGAGCCTCTTTTAGAGCAGTATGCAAAATAATATAAATAATTAATACATTAAATCAGAGGATACATAAATTAAAATGGAAATCATGATTTTTGCACAGAATTTTTAGTGCTAAATAATGAAAAGTGTTCAATTAAAACTCAAAATATAAGAATTAATTTCTATGTATGTACTCAAGATGTCCAATAGCACGGAAAAGCTAGGAAAAAATACAATAAATTGACTTTTTATACCGGGAATTTTCAAAATTTGATTAGTAAATGTGTATTATTCTTTCTTTCAAATTTCCATTGTTCCAATTTGGAATTTTTCAATTTGTTATTTGTAACATTTTTAGATTTTTAATATTTCCGTTTTCAAATTCTAATCTAATCCTAAAATCGTTTAGCTCAAATCTTAAATTGTATAATTTAAAGGGATTGGTTCTCAAATTTCAAAAAAGTTCCTGAATACTTAATCCTTCATTTTTAAATTAAAATGTTTAGAAACAATACTGATTTTAATTACTTTATCAGTGTTTCATTTAAAGTTTTTGAAATTGGCCGGTTGGGGGCAAGAACGATCTTCTTGCATTTGCAGAAGTCACTTGTTGGTCATTTGTTCTTCATAACGTTATTTACAAAACAAATGAAAAATAAGTGACTTCTAAAAACGCAAGAACACCGTTATTGCACCCAATGGCTCAATTATTGAACACTCTTGACTTAAAAACCTTTTTAATAGTTTTTAAATTACAATCTTTATAATTAGACATTTCGATTTTAAACGTTTAAAACAGGGATGCAAACAATATATTCGTTACGTTCCTTTCCATTTTTTGTTCGAAATAAAAGTTTCAAAAAACACAACTTTAACTTTGTGTCTCTATAGTCGTATTATTTTTTAGTATACTTTTTCATACATAGTATAATTTTTAGGTTAGATATCTGCGAGCTCAAATATACAGAAAAAATTTGGCAAATATTAGGAAATGTCTCTTAATTTCGTTCGGATCAATGGTTTAGAATTCCAAAATTTCTAATTTATCTACTTTCAAGAATAAAAATGTCTAAAACCGTTTAATATGAAAATATTGTCAAACTGAAAAGTTAAAAATTGTACAGTTTCAAATTGCAATCGTTCAGTGTTGTTCACCTTTAAAAGGTTAAATAAAAAAATATTGGTTTTCAAGTTTCTTAATTTTTAAATGTTCGAGTTTGCAATTATGCAATTTGAAAAATGTATAAAATTTGAATGATTTTCAATTTGAAGGAAAATAGCATTTTAAGTAATTCTCATTTAGAGATAGTCTAATCTAATTTTGTAGGGTTCGAATTCTAATTTATTCAAGATTTGTTAATATTTATTTTATATAGTGTTGAATTTTGAAGCCCTTGGAATTGAATTTATTCAGAATAGAAGGCTTCCAATTTTAAACTGTATATTTTTCAACATTTGAAATTGAAATTGATGAATTTTTAATTCTTAATTTTCAATGCTTCAACTTTAGAAGAATTCCACTTTTAATACTCAACATTGGAAACTCAAATTTTAATTATTTAATTGTATTTATTTTAATCGCCGGGGATTTTTTTCTCTTTTTGTGGATACAGTATATACATAACGTTTTCTGGAGCTTTTTTTGCTTTGGACAGTAAAAACCTTTTTACTGAAAACACACAAAAATGGACATCGGGTAGTACTGGAAATTTCTTAGAATAATAAGCCCTAATCTTGCCATTTTATACATTATAATATATAAAAATTTGATTAGTTTTGTGGTCAGGTGTACAAGGTGACCACATCCTTAGCGGGAAGAACCCTCGTCACGAATTTTGAATGAATCTCAGGGGTACCAACTTTCCAGAACAAGTAGTGAAATAAAATTCTATCTAACTTCTCTATACAATATTTATTATTAGAATCAAGTTGCTCAAGATGAAGGGAGTACACATTAATTCCCACACAAAACTCTGAAAACTAGTCTTGTGGTTAAAATAAAAACTATGAATTACATATTTAAAAAATCACCTTATCTTGTAATTAAAAAATTAGATTGTAATTAGCTACTTATTTTCTATCTTTGACTTCCAAGAGAATTACATTTAGTTTCTGACAACTCTCCAAAATAAAGGAGCTTATCGCTCTCTAAAAGCTTCCTAAAGACTACTGGCGTGAAAAACATGGGGGTGGATAGGGTGTAAGCGTCGTGGTGGAAAAACAAGGCGGCTATCCACGTGCCGGTGGTTTAGTTTAGCGTCTGCAATCCAAAGCGGAGAGATGAAAGCGACAGAAGGTATAAAAGGACGATCTGCAGGACCGGAGAGTTATGGACAAGCAGGGAAGAAGTAGAAAAAACGCCCCAGCTACGACGCTTCAAGAACACACACAAATTTATCCAGATTGTTATGTGCTCTCACACACACGCCATTTTTTCTCACACATGCAATAGTGCGAGATGAGAAATGCAGCCGAGGATGGATGTCCACAATTGTCTGGTCCACGTCTGATGGTGGTACCAGCCGGCGCCATACGGTTTTGGTCTCGCTACTGTTTTTAACAGACAACTTTTATTTGCTTTTGCTGTGCTTTGCTGTGCAATGCGTGACCGAAACCCTACTACCGTTTGTGGGGATCCTCCGGATTTCTGGAGCGCAGGCGATGGGTAAAATGGACGCATTCCAAAACTGGATGGTCGTTTAGAAAGGTCTAGGATCTAGGACTCTATAGGGGAGATGTAGGTGGATGTGAGAGTAATCGTATGTCTTATATATTCTATTCTATACTATCCTATATTACTGCTATTGAAATCCGGAAAAAGGACCAAGACTGGTGTCCCTGAGTTCTGAGTCTACATTGCAAACTTGTAGAGTATGGACGACATTCACTTGAGACTGGAGTCTACAGAGTGATTCAGTTTGTGTAATCTTAAATGTCTGAACCCAACATCTAGCATTCACAAGTTTCGAAACATTACTATGGTTTAAATACACCTGAAAGATATATTTTAAATTACGACTAGTGTTTAATTATTTAATGACAAAAATGGCACTTGATTATTTATATGATTACTGAAGAATATGGCGTCAATAAAATAAAAAACTAATAATTGGGACCACTAGATATGAACCGCCCTATAAAAGTAACCCACCCTCTTTTCCGCTCGGATTCTCCACACTTTATCATAGCGCTCTGCCTCGGCCTTATTGGTACGAGGTCGTAAGTACACCCCCAACCGCGAGAACGTAAAACAGGTTAGGACGGTTAGGTTATGGACTGGTCCAAGCGGTTTCTCGCTATATGGACTGCATTAACCCAACCCCTTATACATATAAACTCTATACGCCATAAACGTAAAGCTATACCTGCCAGATATCCTGTTTCCTCTCGCTCTACTATCTACTATGATAGTTTCAGAGGGGCCAGATAAATAATTTCATTTCGCTTTCCTCCCTTTTTGTTGCTCTTCTCAACGAACGAACTCTCCATTACTCGCTACGCATATTCTGTCATTTCCAGAATTTCAAATGTTTCCCACACATTTCCAACTCGCCCGAAACTTCGCAATTCCTCTACCATTCCTGTAACTTCATTATTTGCATGTTAGAGCAGAACGATTTAATTTCGAGGGCACTCTGATACATTAATCATGAATCGTTCCGTATCCGAGACCTAAGTAGTCTCTATTCGCACATTCAAAATTTATGGATAAAACTAAATTTAACCAATTCTTATTTTTCAGGCACTTAACGGACCAGAAACATGAAGAAACAAGTGGATTGTGTGAGTTGGACGCCAGAAGAAGAAGACGCCTTCTTTTGATTCGATAATGAGATTAGGACAAGACGAAACAATGAAAAATAAATCTCTCTCGAAACCGATAAAGGTTCTGCAGTTTTCTCTAACCCTCACCATGGCCTCTTGGGAACTTGGATTTTTCTTCCGGAAAAGAAAAAGAGGTGGTGAAGGTAGGGATGAAAGAGAAAAGTCGAGAAAATTCATTACTTGGCTTTAACAGCGTAGCAAATGACAGACTGACAACCAACAACCCTCAATTTGAACAAAAATTCCCTTATTTTATTTGCATTCAGTTTAAAAACCAAATAACCCTGAAATTATTTCGTTTTAATACCAACTTAATGTCAAATAAAATTGTGTTTGAGAACCACAGCCTCTTGAATAGACAAGAAAAACTTTTATAGAATCCTTTTTCAAGAGGATTCCCTCGTATCGTGGCTCGAGAGGCTCTTCCCGGGTATTTGTGAAAAATAAATTGTTCTTCCGTGAGACCATACACGAACAATTTATTTATCGCGGCGCCAGGCTGCACTTACGCGACGTGTTTTGTTATTTTTTATATATTTCATTCTCTTTTTTTCGGCCCGAGGCTGCTTTGCGATCTGTCAAGTAAATCGCTAGTTGCTTGTGAAACCATTGGGGACGAAAATAAAATAAAAGAAGCAACAATGAAACATTGCTTGTTTTAAAATTATCGGCACACATGAATTTTTCTCATCCATAGCAACCCGTACTTTTACCCGGACAAGAGGTAGTTAAAAGAGAATTATTTTTCGAGAACCGTTTGATGTTCAAATTTAAAATAGAAAGAAAGGGACTTTGTCAGAGTTATTGCTTTGTATGAACTTCCTCACAGAGGTGAGTAATTTATCGCGAATCTCTTTTACGTCAGTGTAAATAATTTTTCAAATATATTTTCCTTTGGGGAGCTTCCATAAAGGATGTCACCGTTTTTTGGCGAATTTTCGACCACCCCCACCATCGCATTGTGTCAATGGGTTCTCAATGTCCTCTGCAACCGACTGTCACAATCCCCCCCCCCCCCCAAAACGGTGACACCCCTTATGGAAGTTCCCTTGGAGATAAAACTATATAAAAGGACAAAAATATACCAGCATCGCAATCTTTTATCTATGCTAAATTGGATTATCTCTCTATTTCCAAATATGAATTCAATAAAAAGTACCATCTGCTTCCTTCCAAATGTTTTTAATATTAGCATGGACACAAACCCTTTATAGTAAGGACACGAAACAATCGACAGCTCTGATGCTCTGATGTAAGCAAATGTCGACAACGAAATCTATAATCTGGAACGCCTTCTACCAACCTCATTCTGGAATATTTTTCTCTGAATAAATCATCTCTCAACTGCCTGTGACTCGATCTTTATAATGATCAATTCATCCTTGTCTGTGAGTAATGGTATCACGTATATCGATACCAAGTGAAGATGATCGACACTGAATGCGCGACAAGATGATCCTTAACCTGGAAAGGTTCGTGGAATTGTTTGTACAGGAGAATCCGAGGAGAATCTGATTAGATAGCACGAGTCAGTTTGTTAACCCTTCAAGAAGTGTCAATACGCTGCTCCACATCAATCGCATTTACAGCACGTATAGTCGTACACTGAGCATGATCAGTTAGTCAATGAAGACATTGGGAAGCCTCATGTACTCTATCTACAGTCTACACTCATGTTGTGACAAGACAAGGACCCCCTGGCGCCAGGGGACTGAGGCCTCTAATTCTCCTCCCTCATTCCTTCAATTTTAGCTTTCCGAACGAAGGACAGAGCCATCGTCAAATCGTCATCTCGCTCGATTTCTTTCTTCAACCAAGCACGTTCCAGTCACGTAACTACGTAACCTTAAATTGGTCCATTATTTCTCGATCGTAGTATTCTACTCGTATTCCATCGCATTTACGTGCACTCCCTGCAACCGGTACTTCGAGACATTTCACCCATTCACGTGTTTCAGGTTTTCTATGCCGACAAGGTCAACCCTCTCGCTTTTCTTCACTATCGACGTCAAAATAATGTAGATGATATAAAACCGATCGTAAATACGAGTTTCTTGATCACATTAGAGATTATAAGAACTATTAATTACTGTTCAACTATCGGGAAACGATAAAAACAGCTTTTTAGAGGAATTGCAAGATAAGAGAGTGTGTTTAATGATTGTCATAAAAGTTAATGTGAAAGTAGTTTTTCTATTCTAGTTATTACCAGATGGACATTATAATCTAAGAAAAAATGTCTGGTTCAAGCTTTCGAAGTTGTCTTTTTTCAAAGTATTCAAAACTAACCTGCTTAAAGAATTCAAAGAGGAACAGCAGCCTTCTAAATAAAATAAATTACAACTCGAAGAATGAGTCTATCTTCAAAAGAGAATCGCTTCATTTTTCCTTTTCTTTTAAATTGAAAGACATTAATTGAATTTTGAACCATTCAGTTTTGGCCATTTCAGCTTGAAATAGTTTTAGAAAGTTTTGATGTGTAAATTGTTCAATTTCATATGCTTTCAATTTTCCATTGTTCGTTCAATCATTCAAAGCTGCATTTCAAAATTTGACAATATGTTCGATTGAAAATTAAGATTCAAGCTGAAGCTGGCCACCAATTTTGTACAGCCGCTGCACTTCAAAAATTGTTTATATTTAATTGTAAATCAGCTAAAACATTCTAGTGTCATTTTGTACTGTATATCTAAGAACGAAATAAAATGTGTGATTTATAAGTTGTAATTATTTTTGGCTATATAAATAATTTTCTAAAATATCTTCGGTTCACAAAAAGTCGGTTGGTTTTAGCTTTATATTACAAATTTTGAAATTTAAGCTTTCTGATAAGATAATTTGAAAATAGAATTTTCTATAGTTAAACAATTTTAGGATTAGACATTTCAAGTTAAATGATTTAAAGTTTGAAAATATTACAAATTTAAACCTTTTGAACTCGAAGTCTAGAAGCTTTGAAAATTTTAGTGCTTAAAATTCTGCGATTTCAAATTGGAATACCAGACATTTTAAAGAATTTTAAATACAGCACATCGAAAATTCCATAAATTAATTCAAATCAAATTACAACTATTAAGAGATTAATTATTTTTTTCTATTAGAAATTTAAAAAAAAATTCATTAACATTTCCCGGTTTCATTCACTATCATTGTCTGATCCAGCGGGTGGCTGCACATTTCCCACAGATTAATATGATCAATGAACCATGATTTAATCATCCCCAATTATTACATAAATGATTTATTATAAATATTATTATCAATTATTGCGACTCTTGTTAATTAAATACAAAATTAATTTTAAAATCCTCTTTTCCCATTTTAATATTTGTAATTGAATTCTATTGTATTCCATACTTGTAGGTTATAGTCTGGAGTATCTCATTCGTGTTTACGTTCTCCTTGACAAGAATTTAAAGTGATTTTCTCCAATTAGTTCTACCGTCGAGGAAGAAAGTTTTCCCGGTACTAAAGAGAGTTCTTGCGAAATCCTAGGGAGCTGTCATGGCTCTTTGTCTCAGTTAACGTTCATGAGTACACCCCTCAAGAGGAGCGTCAAGTGATCGTTTGGTATAGGAATATACGAGGAGAAGAGGGTTGGTTAGGAGCCACAAAGTTGCAGAGGGAGAATATGTTTGTTTGCAAACTCAGCAGGCGATTCTCTCCTCACCCCGAAGTTTACTCAGCGCCTTATCGGCGTCCCGATATATCATGGGATACTTTCTTTATCTGAAGGGAAACTGCAGATTATCCGGTATTCCGATAGCTGCCTTCTTCCTATTAATCAGAATAATCAAATATGTAATCGCAATTCGTTCCCTGTTGTTTCTCTCTAACGCGCTTAACGACAACATCATTTAATATAATGATTTCAGGATAGGCAAATTAAAGTATCATTGCTCCCGGCTCTACGACCGATACTCCAATCTCAGTAATTTACAATAATTGCAATTAGCTTGAGATCGACTAAATTTGCCGACAAAGCCAATCTGGTAAACGCTAAAATGGAATGCCTGCGGATGCTGGTTATCGAAACGCTTTGAACACTTTAACTTTGTTAACTCTGCTCCTGTTTGATATGCATACACTTTTTCGAAATGACTATTTGCTTTCGTTTGAGTTTAATAGGCCTGTTTATGTCGGAATTAATCAAATACGGAAATTTAAAATTGGATGTATTACTTTCAACGTGATTTTCCTGCCAATTTGCTATATTTGTTTCTGGATCGATTATTCGCGGCGCATTCAGTATTTATTTTGATTTAATTTGAGGTCTCCATCCATAACATTTTTTACAGTGTGTGGTTATTAATATAATATGATCCGCTCAGAGAAAAACGCTAATCCTCAAAAGTACGCCGATGTGGTGTTGGTGTTGTTTTGAGTTACAACACAAATGAGAGACCAGGGAATGAGAATGCAGCTATATTCATGTTACAGTTTCGCACTTGAAGCATTCCTATTTTGAGAAAAAAATCTTATTTCGAGAACATAACAAATGAGCTACAACAAAAATGATCCCACTGTTTTCTGTGCTTGTTGTAGTTGCCATTTCTATTATACAAACTATATCTCTGAAATTCATTCTTTAACTTGATACTGGGCGTTTCATTATCTGCAGGAGACACCTGACATTGAAAGCACTAAACGTAATTTCTGAACAGCACATAAATCGAGCCAAATGCGAATGAACCGCCTTACCATAACTTCCGTCCTTCGCTCATGCACCCGATGTCAAAACGTTTATGGAAGAGACGATCCGACAAAAGCCACGAGACAATGCAGAGGCGGCTGTTAAAGACAGAATTAATTATTACTCTTTGCCAAGGCTGGTTTCTTTCAATCCGGTTCGGGGAGGACGGACTCGTTTGATTAATTCGTGGAGAGTGACTAATTGAGGTAATAATAAAAAGGATGACCTTGCACGTTCTGGGTTCGGGGGTGGAAGCCACCAGAAAGAGAGGGCTTGGAACTTGGAACGGTACGGGGTTGGCGGCTTTCGTGAAGGTGATATTTTATTCGGGGTCAGCGTCAAAGAGGCGGACAATTTCTTCTCGAGCGACTATAAATACTCTTTGCTCGTAAAAAGTCATAAGAGAAGTGGCAATAGCGAGCAATAGTACCCGCTGCACTACGTGCACATGCATAAATGTGCTTAGGTCGCCCATAAGAATGTTTATGCCGGGACACACGCGATTACATGCGAGTACTTAAGAGTATTACGCATTGCGCGATTTAGTCTTGGGTAGGGCCGTAAGAAACATTTATTAATTTGTAAAAATATCCCAATAGTAGGAATCGTTTAAACTATTTTACAAATGAGTAATGATCCTAAATTACTAAAAATCTAATTAAAAATCCCAGTTTGCGAAAAATTATAGATCTTCAATTCAATAGGCTCATACGAGACGCTTGCCGGAATTGCAGATATAAATACCAAATACGGGATAGCTACTCAAATCACAGGAAAAAAATCCCGGCCATTACCAGGTCTTACATTTTTTTTGCATTTCCAAATTCCAGCCTTCATAGACGAACAGCTTATCATTTTAGGAACTCTAAAAAGAATTTCCATACTTACGAATTTAACGTGATTAACTATAAATTTTAAAAGTTTCACATTCAAAATTAAATAAATTTAAAGTCAAACGTTCAACGTCGTATGATTTCAAATTGAATGTTCAATAATTTTAATGTGAACAACTTCTATTTTAAAGTAATTTATTTTAAATTACACAGTTTCAAAGTATTATAGCCATTAAATTGAAAAAAAAAATTAAATTTAAAGATTTCAAAATTAGGCAATCTCCAAAACGAAGCACTGACAAGATTACCTCAACTATGAAGCCTTTTTAATTGTAATTGTCTAATTTATCATCATTTTAAGTTTGATGATTAATTTTTAAATTTTAAACGTTATTAACTTGACATAATTCTAAACTGAACCATTTAAATTGATAATTATTTAAATATCAGGACTTTCAATTCAAATTGTACCCAACTATACATTTTCAATCAGACAGCTTTAAGTTCGGGTATTAAAAAGCTTTCATCTATAAATTGCATAATTTGAACATTTTTTGTTTACAATGGTTCAACTACTAAAGGTTCCAATAGGAAATAAAATGATATAATTTTGAAGACATCAATACAAAATCATTCAAATTATTCAAGTTCCAAAACTATTAATTTCCAATTTTGCAATATAAATACGTCAATTAGAAACTGTACACAGTTCAGAAAATTTTAATATGAAATCATTCATTTTGATCGTTCCGAATTATATTAGTTCAAGTAATATAAGCAGGGTTTCCTTTCTGATTGTGAAATTGTGAAAGATTTTTTAAAACTAAAACATTTTTAATTAAAATTACCATATGTACTAAAATTATTCAACAATTTTTTATTGAAGACTTTAAACATACAATTGCTCAACTGTTAAGGCTTTTACTTTCAAAGTTTTAGAACTAAAGGCTTTAAACTTCAAAATGTTCAACAATTAAAGTTTTCAACTTTAAAAGTATCTAATTTTTTTATATTTGATTTTGAAGTTAATGCATTTAAAACGTCTTCAATTACGAAAATTTCATAAAATATTTCATAAAACGTTATAAATTGAAATTGTCTAATAATTAAGATTAATAAATGTCGAGTTTCAGGCGATGAATGGAGACTGGGTGTTTGGAATGCTAGAGGAGTGAATGATCTTAAGGTAAGAGAACTA
>JAABKJ010004193.1:0-24722 GCA_011634705.1 Andricus grossulariae
CATCTCGCGGTTGTGAGACGTGGCCATGAATGGGATTTACCGCGGTCCTACTGGGAGCCGATGTCATTTTTTTAGATCACAGTTACTCCCAGTGGGACCCTGCGGTGGTTGTTAACCTTTAGTTTTTATATATATATATATATACATTTGTCGAAAAAATAATAAAAATATTCATAATTATCGACCCCACTGCAAATTTATTTTCCAGAATTTTATATGTGAAGAAAAGACAGTACCTTTTATAATTACCAGTTGATTCTTAACACACACACGTAGGAATAAAAACAAGTTTCTAAATGTTGCAGATAATTTAGATGCTCATAATAATAATAATAGAACTTGGTTAAGTCGTTTAATAAAGGTCTTACTATGCCATTTTTTTGCAATTTGCTCACTTAAATGTATAACGTAATTCGCCGATTAAATATACATCGATTTCTTAAACACTAAAAAAATTCAGATCACAGCTCACCATGACTAAATTAAGTTCGAATTTGTGCAAATAAGAAATTTTTCTTGATTAACTGGAAGTAGACAAAGTTGCGTTATGGAGAATCTAAAAGGTTGTCTAATCTGAAAGAAAGTCAACAGAGGTCCTCCATGTAATTTTCTGAAGTGAGCGTGCTCAATAGTAAGCTCAGTGACACGATCTTTCGGTAGGATTATTGGATGTTTAGCATCCCATTGTATTGGAGCGTTTTCTAACCTGTCTCCTCCTCGCATCAATTCATGCTAATCTAAGAATGGGCTCTGATTTTTAAAAGCATTTGAAGAAATAACTTGGCTTTTCATTTTTCACATTTTAATTTCGTTACTAAAGTATTGTCCTTGCAAGTACTTTAACCACAGGAGCCTAGCTTTTTGAAACATTTTGGCACATAAGCCTAGTATCTTATTAGGTCCTTCCTCAAGAAACCTATCAAGCAGAGCAGGTAAGCAGTAAAATTCAAGGCTTCAAGAGCCCATGTAGATGCTGCATTTAAGACACGATTAATTAGATTCTCGACAGGTCCGACAGTAACCTTGTGAACTATCTTTCAAGTCTCAAAGCCTGACTTAAAAGGGTGAGGAGGAGCCTGCGTCGGCCAAGAGATTGATAGTTTTTTAAGCCTTCAGGGTTCTCTCCACCAAAGGTCATTATCGATTAACTGCGAGGGAGTACATTCTCTAGTGCTCAGGGCAGCCGGTTACATGTTATAGAGACATATCGGCCTCTAGTGCTCAGGTCAGCCAGTTACATTTTATAGAGACATATTGCCATTGCGCGTTTGGCAATAGTGTGTTAATTTTGGCAACTCAATTCACAACAAATGTGGGCCATGTAGCGGGGTGCTCGCTCAACAAAGCAATTACGATGGAGGCGTTCATCCAGCAGTGGATTGAGACAGAAGACAAATTTATGTACTTCTTAATTATAGAGACTAATTTAGTAGAAAGAATGGCTCCACATACTTTTAAACGAGGTATTACATAAAATATCGCACGCAACAAGGAAGCGAGCGCGAAGCGCGGGTCGAAGCCGAATATTGCAGACATACGAGGTTTGAAGGAGGGTCGCCCACTAGGTACACAATATACTATTAAATTCATTATTTGTAAAGAGTATTTATACCAGCGATCTTTCAATTCTGTTGGTAAATCGTAAACCCAACCTAATTTCAATAACCAAAGTTCTTTTATGAACGTTGTAGGAACGATTATAACTGGGTGTACCTAACTGAAAGGATCGTATAAACGTACTTTTGAATGGTAGGATAGCTCTTTTCTTAGGCTTCGGATGGAACTCTATGGACACTTAAAATCTCATACAATCTGTTTCTGCATTCCAGAGTAAGCCCACCCTGGCGAAAGTATCGGATAGGTTTTTCTTCTGAAGCAATCCGAATCATTCTGGAATCTGTATCCGAACCAATCCGAGTCAATTTGAACCAATCCGAAAAAAGTTCTACATTTCTTTTGACCCAATTCGTTTGAAAATTAATCCGACTCAATCCGGTTCAATCCGAACTCCAAAACGAACCAATTTTTGAATCCAAATGAATCCGAATCAATCCGAATTCGGATTGATATACACTGAACTTTCAATCCGAATGAATCCGAGTTCGGATTGAAAATCGTTTTAGGTCAATCCGAGTTCGGATTCATTCGGATTGAAAATTTGTTTCGGATTTATTCGAATTGGAAGTTCGGATTAAACCGGATTGAGTCGGATTAATTTTTAACCGATTCGGATCAAACGAAATTTAGAAATTTTTTCGGATTCGTTCGAATTAACTCGGATCGATTCGGATGCAGATTCCGGAATTATTCGGATGACTTCGGATTGGTTCGGAATGAATTCCTATCCGATACTTTCGCCAGGGAAAAACAGCACGGTTATCATTGTCATCAGCAGTTGTAATATTCTTTTGTTCTTTTAATTTCTTGTTATCCAAGATGAACGTTGGGCGATTAGAAGATAACTCACTTTTTTCCGAAACATTTGAACTATATAGGTAATTACTATGTAAGGATATAATCTTCAGCGCAAACTTATACCAGTTCCATCAGCCTGCAATTTAGGTCCTACTAGGAGTTGTTCGCGTAATGAGCTACTAGTTAAGGTGCGACTCGACGTATTAAAAACTACTCGTACACGCGTTGTGGAACTACTCTTTCGAATTACCGGGTCATAAGATAAATGAACAGCAGATGAGGCTTTTGATTTGGTTTTTTTATCGCAAGGAACTTCTCTCGCATGATTCAAGTTCACATATTCATTAAGAAACTCCGAATAGCTAGAGTGTAATTCCTTATCTTACAATAAACGTCGCTTGTTTTGAAACCATATAGAATTAGCAACATTTAAGCAGTGATGCCAATGTGGGCGCATTTTTCTACTGCGCTTGCGTTCGGGCCGCGCACTGGTTGGCCGCAGTTGGCGCGCAATTCAAAATGGGAAATAAAATGAATTTTTATGAAAATACATGAAAAATATTAGAAACATTATAAAAAATTATTTTGAATTACTTTTTCAACCAATTTTTTCTGAAATTAAATGCTTTGTGAAATAAAATTTATTCCTCGGAAGTCAAAGAAAATAAACTGTTTTTTAATAAATATATATGTTATAAATTTTCTTCTTGTCTAAAATCAGAAGTTGTACAATTTATATACATTCTTGTGCATTTTTCAATAATTATTTATTCAAATTACAAGAATTGTTTTTAATTCTAATTTTGAATTGCGCGCTAACTGCAGCCAACCAGTGCGCTGCCCGAACGCAAGCGCAGTAGCAAAAGGCGTCCACATTGGCATCACTGGTCTCAGTTTAGTTCCATTGACCGCGAAATTTAAACTTAAATTAAAACTTTTTCTAACAGCTAATTAGCTTTTAGTAATTTTTCAAATTTTAACCACTTAAATTTAGAAACTAGCCATTCTTAACGTTTAAATGAAAATTTTATAAAACTTTAGTATTTTTAAATTCAATTGCCTTGAATTTCTTATGAAAATAGAAGTACGGACTTTTCTAAAATCAATAACTCTAAAAATTGAACGCAATGAATTTTGATTGTTTTGAAACCTACAATTTAACATATTTTACTGAATTCTAAAAGCATAAGAAGAAAACTACTTTTAAATCATAAATAATAAATATCAAAATATTCAGACAGGGATTAAATATAATTACACGCCATAGCTAAACATTCCAAATATGCCTACAACCAACCTTGTCCATTGGCAACCTGGTGCACTTGGGAGTGTTGGTTTTCTGCAGTTTTCCACTACCCTGACCAAATGTTCAGACGAATGCGAACGCTTCTTATAAAATTAATTAATGGCTGTCGATCTCCCGTGGAAGAGGAGGTTTTAGATATGTAAAAACCCACAAAGGTACATATGTACAAAATAAAAAAAGAACTAAAAATTCGAAAGAAAAATTATAAATTTATTTACCATCTGTACATAAAAGTTCTATATCTACTATAATTATTACATTAGGCTTCTGCGGGAGCTTCTTGAATCGGCGGTTCACTCACTGTTGTTGGTAATCTTCTTATTTCAGTCTGGAATAAAAAATAAAAAAAATCTTACTACCAATTTAGTAGATTCAGAAAAAAAAATAATAAATACAAATTCCTTTTCACACAAACCTTCGTTACTTTCATTGCTACACCTTCCGGTAAATTCCTCTGCAGATATTCAAGAAGAGTATCAGCAGTGGAACCAGTAAGTTTTGCAAAGTCAATGAATCTAAAATAAGTTCTCATTTCGTACTGAACTCGATGTTTTTTGTGATTGTGTTTTGATTTAAGTAAAGTCAATCTATCGAAGATAGGTTTCTTGGGCGCTTCACTGATAAATAAAACAAAAGTAATTTAATTATGTGGAATTTTGAATCATTATGATAAAAAATTTAAGGATATAATAATCGTAAAAATGTACTTTCTGGTGGTGGTAATTCCCAAGTGATTCGCTGTCATATCTGCGAATTCGGCGTAACTTTTCAAAACTGCCTTATCATTCGCCCTAAGTTCCAATTCTATCTTTTTGTACAATTTGTCTGGAACGGCCTATTTAAAATTTGTAAAGTTGAGTATTTGAAGTTTTTAAGCAGGGTTGATAAGGGTAAGTGTGATAACGGGGATAGTGTGATAAAGAGAAAAATTGGAATTAAAGACAAATTAGTTATTAAGTTATTATTATTAATTAAATAAAGGATTTCTTTTCAATCTTAATTTATAAAAAATTTAAATAGATACACTAAACTCATGATTATTTCCAATCTGTAGGGTTTGCTTATGAATTGAATTATTAAGATTTATTTAAATTGAGTTTACATATTTTACTCCATTTTTTTGTAAGAAGTCTTCTTTTTATGTAAATTTTTGCAAAAAGAATGTTTTGAATTTTACAAATTTATTTAGAAATGCATTTAATATTTTAGATTGTTTTCTTTTCCTATTTGGAAAATTTAATAATCTGTATGGATTGGCTTTGGAATCACCCACCAAAAAAAAAGTTATTAACTTTTTTTATTAGGACATACATATTATTTGTAAAAAAAGGTGATTTTCATTAGCTATTACTTCAATCGATTATTTTTACATAAAACTGAGCTGCTTTTAGAAAGTTTCAAATCGGAATTGTATCATCTGGTCTTTTAATTTGTATTTTTCCTACAGTAAGCACCTTTTGAAGAATTTTTTTGGAGGAATGAAGGAAGATATTATATTTTCCTTAAATATCCGTTGTTTTTTAATTTTACATTTTTATTATTTTTAACCATGAATTATGACAGGATAATTAAAATTCAGACTCGAAATGTGTATACAGGTTCACACATTTATTATAAATAATATTTTTCTCAGTTTCTAGCAATCCAATTAATATATTTAATTTAGAAAGCTTTGACAAAGTATATTACAAGATATTCCTAAATATATTAGTACCATCAATTAATTAAATAATTAAATAATACTAATAACTTAATCAATCATTTATTGAATTTGTCTCTAAAGTCCATGAATTTGAATAATAATTGAAACAAATTTTTATTTTATCATCTACTTAAAATTCAATGTATATTTATGTCAAATTAAAGTGAAATATAAATTTTGAACCGAATATTTTAATTATTAACTAAAAATATCAGTTTTCAACCAAAAATGAAATAGGATTATTTTCAGTTAAAAAATTATTCCCCACAAAAACCAACAAGTTTTCAAATAAAGTGATAAATTTTCAACTACAATGATTAATCTTCAACTGAAATAGATGAATTTTAAACAAAAAAGATGAATTTTTAACAAAAGAGTTTAAATTTCCACCCAATAGTTTTATTCTCAACCAAAAAGATATATTTCAACTAAAATTATGAATATTTAACTGGAATACATTTTCAAAGAAGAAAATTAATTTTCTATCAAAAAAGACGATTTTCCAATACAATACATACATGAATTTTCAATGAAATAGTTGAATTTTCAACTAAAACATACCAACATTCAAATAAACTAATGAATTTTTAACTAAAATGATGAATCTTCAACTGGAATAGTTTAATTTTCTACCAAAAATATGAATTTTTAACTAAACTGATTAATTTCTATATAAAAAGACGAATTTTCAACAAAGTAAAATGAATTTTCAACTCAAAAAAAATAATTCTCAACTCAAAATTGAATGGTTAAATTTTCAGTATAAGAAAAAAATGTTTCAACAAAAACAAAACTAATTTTCTAAAAATAGTTACGTTTTGAAACAATGTGATCAATTTTCAACTAAAATTATGAATCTTCAACTGGAATAGTTGAATTTTTAACCAAGAAGATGAATTTTCAACTAAAATGATAAATCTCTAACTAGAATAATTGAATTTTCAACCAAAAGTTCAATTTTCAACCAAGAAGATTAATTTCTACAAAAAAAGACGAGTTTTCAACTACAAAAGATCAATTTTCAACCAAAAATGGAAAAGTTAAATTGTCAGTTACAAACATTAATTTTCAACCAAACTCATGAATTTTCAGCTAAAGTGATGAATCTTTGACTATACGAATTACATTTTGAACCAAAAACATGAATCTTCAACAGTATATGATAAATCTTTAACTGGGATAGTTGAATTTTCAATCAAAAAGATGAATTTTCAAATAAAAGAATTAATTTGTACCAAAAAAGACGCATTTTCAACAAAGTACGTCAATATCCAACTGAAAAAGAAAAATTGTCAACCAAAAATTGAATAGTTATATTTTCAGTTAAAAAAATTAATGTTTAACAAGAGAGTTGAATTTTCAACTAAAGTGATGGAATATTCAATTGGAATAGTAATAAGTTGAAAAATAACAATTTCCAATAAAACAAAAAAAAATAATTTTCAACAAAAATAGTTACGTTTTGAAACAATGTGATCAATTTTCAACTAAAATTATGAATCTTCAACTGAAATAGTTAAATTTTCAACCAAAAAGATGAATTTTCAACTAAAACGATAAATCTTTAACTAGAATCATTGAATTTTCAAACAAAAATTTAATTCTCAACCAAGAAGATACTTTTTTTCTACCAAAAAATACGACTTTTCAACTAAAAAGGTAACTTCGCAATCATAAAATCAATAGTCAAATAAGATTATTTAAAGATAATTTAAAAAAACTTAAACAAAATAGTTCAAGCTTCAACTGGAATAGTTAAATTTCCAGTAAAAAAATTAATTCTGAGCCAATGAAAAAACGAATTATCAACAAAATAAATGACGATTTCCAAAAAAGACGACTTTTTAACATGAGTTGAATTTTTAACTAAGATAGATTTGTCAGTCAAGAGAGGGAAAAAATTGGTAACAAATTCTTGAATTTTCATCCAAGAAGATTAATTTTCTACCAAAAAGAACGAATTTTTAACAAAATACATGCATTTTCAGCCAGATATACTTGAATTTTTAACTAAAATCGATAAATTATCAATAAAAATAGAGTAGAAATAAAGAATCAATGTCATTCAATTTTATATTGCAATAAAAAAAGTGAGCATACTCTCAACAAAATTTCCTGGCTTTAAAAAAATCCCTGACGTTTAAAGGGTTTTCCAGGTATATACAAAATATTAAAATCCCCTGACAATTTCAGGTTTTCTCGGGTTTACAGGTAGGGCAGAAACCCCTTTCCTTTTTGGTTTTTCTTTTTCATTGTGAAATACAAAAATTTATCAACAGTTCAAGGCTAGTTGAGGAGGTTAATCAAACTCATTTTTGCAATAAAAATATGAGTAGATAAAAATAATTGGTAAATAACAAGTCTCACACTTACCCGTAATGACGGAAAATTCAAAAATTCAATCAAATTAAGTTAAAAATTCAATTCATATTGAAAAGTCGTCTTTTTGGAAATCGTAATTTATTTTGTTGATAATTCGATTTTTCATTGGCTCAGAATTAATTTTTTTACTGGAAATTTAACTATTCCAGTTGAAGCTTGAACTATTTTGTTTCAGTTTGTTTAAATTATCTTTAAATAATCTTATTTGACTATTGATTTTTCGATTGTCAAGTTACCTTTTTAGTTAAAAAATCGTATTTTTTGGTAGAAAAAAAGTATCGTCTTGGTTGAAAATTAAATTTTTGTTTGAAAATTCAATGATTCTAGTTAAATATTTATCATTTTAGTTGGAAATTCATCTTTTTGGTTAAAAATGAACTATTCCAGTTGAAGATTCATAATTTTAGTTGAAAATTCATCACATTGCTTGAAGACGTAACTATTTTTGTTGAAAATTATTTTTGTTGTTGAAAAATATTATTTTTCAACTGAAAATATTACTATTCCAATTGAATATTCTATTACTTTAATTTAAAATTCATCTCTCTGGTTGAACATTAATTTTTTTAACTGAAAATATAACTATTCAATTTTTGGTTGACAATTTACCTTTTTTAGTTGGAAATTCACGTACTTTGTTGACAATTCGTCTCTTCTGGTAGAAATTAATTCGTTTAATTGAAAATTAATCTTTTTGATTGAAAATTCAACTATTCCAGTTAAAGATTTATCATATTTGTTGAAGATTCATCATTTTAGCTGAAAATTCATGAGTTTGGTTGAAAATTGATCTTTTTTAGTTCAAAATTTAAATATTTGGTAGAAAATTGGTATTTTTTAGTTAAAAATTCAACTATTTCGTTTGAAAATTCATGTATTTTGTGAAAAAATCGTCTTTCTAAACTAAAAATGTAACTATTGATTTTTTGGTTGAAGTTATCTTTTGTAGTTGAAAATCCTTTTTTTTATGCTAGAAATTAACCTTCTTGGTTCAAAATTAAACTTTTGGTTGAAAATTCAATGATTTAAGTCAGAGATTTATCATTTTAGTTGAAAATTCATCTTCTTGGTTAAAAATTCAACTATTCCAGTTGAAGATTCATAATTTTAGTTGAAAATTGATTACATCGTTTGACACACTACCAAAGAAAATAAAAAATATTTCTTCAGGCGAGTTTTTGTTAATTAAAAAAGGGGATGGTAAAAATTATTATATCCATAAATAATGTTGGCAAAATTTGAAACAACAATCTTCTCAAATAGTTGAAATATCATTAATCAAAGTATAACTTTGTAATTTCGTATCATACCCATATCGACCCTATTTTTAAAGTTAAGTATTACTATTGAATCAAAGTCTGATGTAATTGAAATTCAAATTGAACATTGAAAAATAAAAATCAATCCAAATTTTCAATATTATACGCAAAAAGGCTAAATATTGAAAATCAAAGGCGATTTTTAAAATATTGTGAAATATTCAAATCTAAATACAATTTTACAATTGAAATCTATGAATAAGCAATTGTTATAACAACGTTCAAAACAAGAATAAAAAGTTGATTTACCTGTTCAGCGGAAAGTGCATTATCTGACATAAATCTGCATGTTAATAATCTGCTCAATCCAGTTTGACGAACTGATCCAGAGATAATATTATTTAAAACAAGTTGAGTCTGTTTAAAATAAAAAAATTATTAGAAGCGTAAAAATAGTAAAATTAAGTATGACTTATTTCCTAACCTCAAAATATTTGTTTTCGAAATTACCTTTGATAGAAACATTTTCCCACTTTAATTGTCCACATAGATTATCACATAAACTTTATTTCTTTTATTTCTACACTTGAAATGTTGTAAACTATAAGAAATTAGTTTTTATTGTAAAATAATCGCCAAATTGATACAACGAGCAACAACTCAACACATTGCGGCCGCCAATAGCAGACGACGCTTCTTTTCTGACTCAGAAAAACAAGCCAATCAATTATTGACCATTTATTTAATTTTTAAAAATGTATTTTTTAATTCACTTAATTATATTAATTTTTAAACATATTTTCGTTTTTTTTTTAATAAATAAGAAAATATTGGGCACATTTAAAGTCGTATTTAGATTAGTTTTTAAAAACCTATAATTTCAACATTTATTCTATGTAAATTACATATATGAATATCATAATTATTATTTCCTGGCATTACAAATATGAAGAATTTAAAAGTGCATCATTCAATATTTTTTTTAATATTAAGTTTTAAGCATTTTTAAAGCAATAATTAATAATTAATAAATTCAAATCGGAAGATTTGAAATTTAAAAAAATGCTATATATTAGATTGGGTAAAATTGTGAAAAATGGACAATATTTCGAATGGAATGAAAAGGAATTTTATATCATTTATAAAAAAAGCGTTTAAAATAGTATAATTTGGAACTAACTAAAATTTTTAAAATAGAACTATTTCAAAACTATAAAAATTGAAATATTTTCAGATTAGAATTTTGAAAATTGGGTCATTTATAATGCATACGAAATGAAATTGTATTATTTCAAATTAAAAGCTTTTAATTATATCATATTAATATATATTAATAAATATAAAATATTACATTAATTACATTATAAATTAATAAATTCGCTAGCGTTCAAAACTGAATAATTTAAAATTGAAAACTTTCCAATTTAAATAATTTTCAATTCGAAGCGATTAAATTCTGAAAAATTTAAAACTAAATTGAATGCTTCAATGTCAAATCTGCTGAAATATCTTAACTGATGCACCATTAAAATTTAATAAATCTAAAAAATGTTCAAAATAAAAAGTAATTTTCAACAGAAAGCGTTAAAATTTTTTTAAATTCTACTCCCGAACATTGAAACTTGAACGAATCCGAAATTGATTTTAAACTAAAAAAAAATGTTAGTCGCAAAAAATTGTGATATCAAAACTTTTTTATACTCAAGCTTTTTCAAATTTTAATTATTTTGTAAGTAAATTTAAATCGCTTAAAAACTAACAACTTTTAAGTGGTTAATTATACTTTTGAGAATTCAACACTTTCAATTTTAATTGCAAAAACATATGAAATACAAAACTTATGAAAGGGAAAAATTAAAAATTTAGCGTTCAACATGAAAATTCTCAACTCTAGAATAATAACCGTTAAAATTTAAGGAAATTATTTTTTAATTACTCATGTATCATTTTCAGATAGTTTAATTGTTATCTATTTTAATGTTAAATAACACAATTATTAACTTTTTAATTTTAATTCGTTCAATTGTTAACACTTTCAAAAATATTTTTCAACTGTAAATGAATTATTTTATTAAATCTTCAACTAAAAATGAGACAATTTTCAGATATTATATTTAAAATTAAAAAATATATATACAAAACAAGATTGCTATATATACTCCAATGTTGGAAATTACAGAATATAAAACTTATCCAATTCGAAATTTTTTTTTTTTTAAGTTGAGTTTGAAATGTTCAGCATTATTTTGGAACATTTTCGAATTTAAAAAAATTTAATTTTTAATGTTCGAATTTAAAAGATTTTGAATTTCAAACCAAGGATTATCGAATTTAAACTTTTGAAGCAAAAAAACTTTAATATCGAGGCCTCAAAAATTAAACTGTTTTAAAATTATTGCACATGCGAAACTAATTTTAAACTGCAATTTAAATAATGATGATTACGATTAATAAGTATCATATCATGTATGCATGATATGATAATTATTATATAGTATCAAATGACATTCACAGTGATTTGATCGATTTTTTACTAAAAAATGTTATTTCCGTACATAAAAAAAAAATCACTGTTACTTTTACTATTCAAAACTGAAGAATTTTTAATATTGTGAACCTTTAAATTTTAATTTTAAAAACGCTGAAAATTATATGCTTTCTAATTGTAAACTTTTAAAATTAATGAATTCAAACTTGAAAGATTCTTAAATTAGGATCTTGAAACTACATTGAAAAATTATTAATTTTCAAAAAGTGCATCACGATTTTTAAAATTCACTAGAAAACAAACACACGCGTTACGCGCGCGATTATTATTTGTTTCGTCTGACGTAATTTTTAACTTAAAATACCAAATTTTTGTATTTTATAGTATTTGTTATCTGAATGATAAAAATGGAAATCAATTACAATATTTTTTATAACTGCGATGAATATTAATATCTTAATTTCATATTAAAATTGTTCAATATTATAAATTTTATTTCGGAAGTCTAATTTTTTTGTTTAAAATAACCGATTTCCCGTTTGAAAAAAAAGCTAAGATGACATATTTTATCGTTCAAATGTTGTAAAGATTTTTTAAAATCTTATTTATTTTTATTGAAAATACCCATTTTCGATAAAAAATAATAACATAACATTAGTGTACAATGGTAAGTCTTATTTGAAACCTAATGTTTTTTGTTTAAAATCACCGATTTCCCGTTAAATCTTCTTTAAAAATTAATTATTTTTGTTTTAGCGATTTTCCGTGAAACACGTTAACAGAGCCTAAAATTATTAAAAAATTGTGAACCTTTTTTTTAAATATTTTAAAGGATTGGAAATATTTTAGCGTATTTTGAAAGATTCCAATAAATCTTCAAGCGATTAAAAAAATTCCAAAGGATTTAAAAGATTTTAGGGTATTTTTGACGAGCCCAAGAAATTTTCAGGAGCTCTAAAAAATCTCAAAGAATTTGAAACATTTTAGGATATTTAAAAATATATTTGATTGAAACAACAAATTTTAGTCAAAAATCACTATCATAATCCAAAATTAAAAAAAATTTAATCTTGTTCAAATTATAATTGTGTCCGTTTTAAAATACCAATTTACGATATCAAACAACAATGTAACCTAAAGTTGTTCAAAAATATTCTTTCAAATTAAATTTGTAACTAAAAACATCACAATTCGAAATAAATTGTATTATCTTAAACAAAAATTGTTCGATTTAAATATAATCATTTTTGTTTGAAAATGCCAATTTCGGGTAAAAAATAAGCAAACACAACCTAAACTTGTTGAAAATTGTAAATATTCTTTGAAATCTAATAACTTTGTTATTAATTATAGCAATTTTCGACAAAATTTGTATTTTTAATTTGGTATTTCTAATTTTTGTATTTTAGTAATTGTAAGGTAAACATTTCCGGTGAAAATTCTACAATAACTGAAAAACGAAAGATGTTCAAAAATGTTGTAACTTTGAAATCTAATAATTTTTAATTAAAAATACAAATTTGCCGGTGAAAAAGACATGTATAAACTTAAATTGTTTAAAATTCTACATTTTACTTGAAATCTAACCATTTTTGTTTAAAAAAATCAATCTCCGGCGTAAACGCTAAATAACATAACCTTAAATTGTCCAAAATAGGGAATCCTCCCAACTTAACCTAAAATTGTTGATTATTAGTAAGTCTACTTCGATTAGAAATACTCATTTCCAGTGAAAAGCACTAACATAAAAAATATGTATTATTTTAATAATTAACTTTTCACAGCGAATTGTAGCAAATTTTTGTTAAAATAAAAAAAGCGAACGTTTATTGGATTCATATGTATTATTTATTATATACGACAGGTAACAAAAATTACATATTCGACTTACTCTACGATAACTTTAATTATAATTTTTAATGCAAAAACCTGCATCGTAAAATTTTGGAACATTGGGTTATGAAATCCAGAATATAAACTAATGCCTTAAATATAACATATTGTTAAACAAAAAATACAAATCATGAAAATAATTTCAATCGCGAATATTTCACTTATCATACTATATAATCTACGTATTTAAACGTGCATCGCAATGGATGATGCAAACTTTCTCCACTCTTCCGATAACTTGGAATCACTCAAGACTTTCGTTTTTTTTTTCAAAATGCACTGAAAAAAATAGTGCATTGTATGTAGTAAATCAAGTGAGTCATATTCCACAAGTAAATACAAACACTATGTTTTTCCTGTAAGAAAACATCACTCATTCTTTAATAAGGCTGTTTTTACCGCTCTTCCTCCCATTTTAATATAAAAGATAAAGCCGCTTTAAATCAAACGCAATCTTTTTTTCTGAACAGCAACTTCATCAAAAATGTAATTATTATCATAATATAGAGCCAATAAATTATTTAGCTTCATTTATCTGTTCATCAGTTTTCCAAATTAAAATTATGATCGTTTTCATTGTTAATTTTTAACTTTAGTTTCCTTTGTATTTGGCTTAATCTCTTCTTTCTATGTTACTTATTCTGATCTTAAAAAAGCGGAAAGGCAAGGAACCTTTTAAAATGGAAATGTTTTAGTGAGCATGAATTCACGAAAGGCTTATATAATTTTACAGATAATTTTATATTGAATACACGTGCGATCAAAGTCAAAATTCAGAGAAGAACTTCGGAACAATAATAACTTTAAGATAGTTATTTACATCTTTGTAGATAGTGAAATGATCGAATTAAAAATAAGGCATCTTCTAATAAGTTCCAATTAAAAATTAACGTTCAAATTCATTAAACTAAACATTCCCTACTCGTTTTTATTATCCTCATTAAACATAACTCGTTTCGCGAAATATTTTTCTAACGGGTATTGTGTTTAAGAGGTTTTTCAAAAAAGTTACGTTAACACCTGAAATTGTTATTAAACTTACAAATAGATTTTAAAAGTGTGGCCTAGAAATTTTGGGCGCAAATTTCACACCGCGGAATGTTGTTTACGTCTTTCAAATACAATCAGTATGAAAATACAAGTCAAGAAAATTTTTAATTCGCGCCAAAATGAGGTCAAACTTAGAGGTTATGGCTAAGTGTGGCCCTGCGATATTAGGCGCGATTTTCAAATCGCGGAACTTTGTTTCTGCCTTTTAAAAATAAACAGTATCTTAAATTTGACTCTCACTTCTCATAATTTAAACCTTTGTCGCATGCGTATTCTCCCACCAAAATCAAAAACCATAACCAAACCTCTAGTGCCTATCCGGATACATATTCGGATTCGGATATCCCGGCCTCGGTGGGTACATCTCCGGTCCCTGATGGTAAGGATTGATAACCGGTTGTTCAGCGGGCCAGGAGCTGGCGCCCTGCATTCTTTTCATGATTTCATTCAAAGGTGTCCAGGGCATTCTGGATTCCGGAGGGGCGGCAGGCTGCGCCCACTGGGATTTACTGGTCATCGGATGAGGTCCGCCCGGGTGTCCAACTGCCGAGGGATGTGGCACAGGTTGGGGAACCGGATGTGGACCTCCATGTCCCATCATCATATGTGACATGGAGGGATGTCCCGGATGTGCAGATGGCCAACCTTCCGGTTTCGGCGTTTCTCTCTGCCTTTCCATTATTTCTCTTTCCCAACTCGGAGGATTAAATTTTGCCATGATTTCCTTGCTACCATCGTCAGCACCTCCTTCCTCTGCCCAAGGATCTCTCGCATCCTCTGGCAAATCGTTCCACTCGTCCTTCATTGTATCCTTCTTCCCATCCCATCTTGCTTTCTCCATCCAGGAGGGCTTTGTCGTTTCCTTCGGTCTTATATTCCAGGAGTCGGTGCTCAAACCCGCAGGAGCTGTGGACCAGCCTTTCGGTGGGGAATAATTTATCGAAGGTTTGCTTTCTTTTGCATACCAACTTTCCTTGGTTTCTTTTATGTAACGTTCTCTCTCGAGTTCTCGATCCCGCTCTCGCTCTCTTTCGCGTTCTCGTTCACGCTCTCGTTCCCTCTCGCGTTCTCTCTCACGCTCTCGCTCCCTCTCGCGTTCTCTTTCCCGTTCTCTTTCACGTTCTCGTTCTCTTTCCCGTTCACGCTCAACTTCCCTTGAAAGCGCTCGTGTCGGCGAATCCCAGGAAGATCGCTTCCTTTCTTCTTCCCAACGTTCCTCAGGTCGCTTCCAGCTTTTGTCCTCCACGGCTCCTCTGGTCGGAATGTCCCACTCGTCTTCATACCTAGGGAAACAATTTTTAGATAATGAAAACATTGTTTTTATATGATAGAAATTGATTTATTGTGCTGTGTTTACACCAGGGCGATGCTGGTAAATTCAGGAAATAATATTAAACAAACGATTTCTTGAATTTAAAAATAAATTTTCTCTGGGTGTTTTTATTAATGAACCTGACCACTAAAGCCTAAGAAATAAATTCACATTAAATTCCCGGTCTGCAACATTCTTTTCTAGCCATTTTGCTAATAAAAAATTAAAGTTTTCCATGCTGAAAAATTTGTCATCTGAAGTATTGAAAACTTCTCAATTTAAAGTATTCAAAATTAAAACATTCAAAATTCAGGAACTTTAAGTTTAAACGTTCAATAATGTAAGATTTTAAAATCAGAACTGCAAAATTAAGACGGTTTTAATACTGAAGTCAAAATTTAGTTATTTTTGATGACACATGAATTATTTCAGCCCTTTTCGACGCCTATGGAGCGGGGCTAAAGCTCGACTTTTTACTCCATAGGGACTGAAAAGTCACGTCAGAGGTAAATAATGAAAATTATACATCTATGAGTTCGCATTTTACAGATAATAGCATTTTTCGGTTATTTATGGAAAGTTACCATATATAATTGATAAAATTACCGTAAATTATAGAAAATTTTCATAAATTTTCGGAAATTTAGGGAAATTAAAAAAATTAATTTTGGGTAATTCATGGTAAGTTACCATATTTACCTGTAAAATTACAATAAATGACCGAAAATGGACATTTATGGAAATGTTTAAAAATGAATACTGGGTAATTTATGGCAAGTTACCATATTTACCGGTATAATTACCATAAATGATCGAAAATGTTAATAAATTTCCGGACATTTAAAAAAGTGAATTTCAGATAATTTATGGTAAGTTATCATATTTACCTGTAAAAGTGCCATAAATGACCGAAAATTTTCATAAATTTCCGGAAATGAAAAGAATGAATATTGGCTCATTTATGATAAGTTACTATATTTACCAGTAAAGTTACCCTAAATTACCGAACATTTTCATAATTTCCCGGAAATAAAAAAAAATGAATTTTGGGTAATTTATGGGAAGTTACCATATTTATACGTAAAATTACCATAAGTGACCAAAAATTTCCGCAAATTTATAGACATTTTGAAATTGAATCCGGCAAGTTTTTTATTGAATTTTTGATAATTTGGAATAAGTTAACATAAATTTCATGCTTCTTTCTTCAAAATCTAATATGGACTGAAATCATGACTGTATTTCGAAAAGTGTCTGAAATCATCCATTTGTTATAAAAAATATCGTATGCACCAAGGGGAAGAGGCACTTTTTCTCTCCCTTGATGCATAATATACTGTTAATTTAAATCACTGGCAACTAATAATTATTATTCAATTGTGCTGTATACAAACCAAACTTCAACACTTATCAATTTTAATTGCAAAACTAAAACTTTGAAAGTGTGACCATTGGAATTGTAGTGCACAAAATTGAAAATTCATATCCACTATTACATCATTCTTTGAAAATTCCCCTTTTTAGGTTGAAAATACAACTCCTTGATTTTAAATTGAACTACTTTCTTAAAAGTTAATTTTTTTGGTTGAAGATTCATAATTTTAGTTGAAAATTCTTTTTATTTTGTTAAACATTCTTTTTTTTTAACTGAAAATTTAATTAGTTTGCTGCAAATTCAACTGATCGGTTAAAAATGAACTTTTTTGTTGAAAATTCATATTCTCGGATTGAAAATTAAACTTTTTTGTAAAAAATTCGTCACTTTGGCTTGAAAATTCAACAATTTTATTAAATATTCATCTTTTTCGTTTAAAATTCATCTCTTTCTGCAGAAAATTCCCCTTTTTCGGTAAAAAGATGTAACTGTCTGGCTAAAAATTGATCTGGTTCGGTTGAAAATTAAGTTTTTTGTTAAGAATTAAACTTTTTGCAGAAAATTCGTATTTTTGGTTAGAAAATTCAACAATTTAGTAGACAATTGAACTATTTGGTTAAGAATGTATGTATTTAGTTGACAAATTATCTTTTTAGGTTGAAGATTCAACTCCTTGGTTGAACTACTTTCTTACAAGCTAATTTTTTTTGGTTGAAGATTCATAATTTTGTTGAAAATTCATTTTTTCGTGTGTAAAAAATGTATTTACCTAAATTTAACTATTTTCTTGAAAATTCATATTTTAGGGTAGAAAGTTTAACTGTTGTGTACACAATTCGTCTGACTTGAAAATTCAAGATTTTGGTACAAAATTAAACAGTTTTTTTGGAAAATTCGCTTTTTAAATTGAAAATTAATTATCTTAAATAAAATTTAACCACTCCATTTTTGGTTAAAAATTGATCTGCTTGAGTCAAAATATTCAACTATTCAGTTTAAAAAATTTTAGAAACGTAAAAAATATAAAATAAAATTTTTACTAACACCACATCCATTGTTCAAACGATTTAGTTGAAAAATTATGTAATTTGTTGAAAATTCGTCTTTTTGGTTTAAAACTAATCTTCTTGGTAGAAAATTCAATTATTTAATTAAAAATGGATGACAAATTGGTGATATTAGTGTCATTTTTTTATCGAAATAGCAGAAAAATAGTGTCATCGCTTGAAAAACGTGTAATATAGTGTGAATAATGTTCGAGGCCCAGCTTTTGGCAAAAAATAATGTCCTTAGTCATACCTGGCTGGAGGCGTGGCCCTGGGTGGCGTCTTCGCGCGTCTTGGAGGCGAAAGTCTCAACAGAACTGGGGATAGAGGTCTTCTGGGAGATAATACTCTCGGCGTTGGAGACAAGTACCTCGGGGATCCTCTTCTTGGAGAAACTCGAGAGTAAGGCGAGACTCTTCTCGGCGAATGGCGTCTTACAGGTGAATGTCTCGGGGAATGATGTCTTGGAGGCGAGTGGACTCTTCTAATTTCCCTTCTCGTTGGCGAAATCGATCTTGCAATAGGAGAATATGACCGTTTCGGAGAGATAGAGCGTTTCAGAGATCCTTGACGGGGATCCTGACGAACACCATGGGGAGAATAGAAACTTCGAGAGTGTCTCGAAGGTGAATGTCTCGGGGAATGTTTTCCTGGCGAATGTCTCATAGGAGAGGGTCTCCCAGGGGAAAGCCTGATGGGAGAACGCCTTGGGGAATGTCTTGCTGAAGAGGTAGGTCTTCCTGGAGAATATTTTGCAGGTGAACGTCTGAACACCTCTCTTCTTCGCGGGGAAGTCGACCTCGTGGGCGAGACAGATCTCTTCGGGGAAATTTTCCCCAAAACAGAGATACCGGGAGACATGGATCTATTATAAGGAGAGACTGATCTCTCCGAATAAGACTTTGTCCGCTTCTGTGCTAGTTCGGCCTTCATCTTGTTCATCTTTTCAAGTAGATGTTGTCGATATTGTCCTCGGTATTTCTTTTTGTTGAACTTGCTAGCTGCGGAAGCGGTGCTGCTTGAAGCGAATTCAGCCGGCATAACAAGATTGGGTTCCAAAGGTGGGATATTGGTATACTTCTTAGGTCCTGCAGGAGTAGGAGATGGGGGGCGGAACTTACGAGGCTTCCTGTCTAGCAGCCCACGGTCATCGAAAATATAACCGTCAGAGGTATTCCCATCTGACAATCCGGATTTGTCGTTTTCTGGTGCGGGGGCGATTCGATCCCAGACGGAAACTTGATTATGAATCTTGGTGGTCTGTTCGAGAACTTTGTCAAGCATATTTTCAAGTTGCTTGGCAGTGTCCTCGTCGAGAGGAGCCGAGGAGGCGTTCACCTTCTCTTTCGCATGGGCCATTAGCCTGTGTGACTCTTTAACTTTTTGGAGATTCATTTGGAGATTCAATTTGGAGGCGGGATCTGGTCGACTTGAAGAAGTCTCTGCTCGGCTGGCGGAAAGCCTTTCTCGAAGATCTTGCGGCTCTCGTGATTTTTTCTCGTGTAACGGATTGACTTTAAACATTGGACTCTCCTCTTCCTTCCATTGTGGTTTCTTTTGAGTCTCCCAGGTTTTTGCTTGTGGAGGTTTCTCCCATGGTTTGTGTCTCTGGGTAGGTTCCTCCCAAGGATTTTCCTTTAATGGTTGATCTTCCCAGGGTTTCTTCTTCGACGGAGCTTCTTCCCAAGTTTTACGTTTCGTTGGGGACTCTTCCCAGGGTTTTTGTCTGGGTGGTAAATCATCAAAGGACCTTGGCTTCGCTGGAGGATCATCGAAGGATCTTTTCGTGGTTGGATCTTCCCACACTTTTGGTTTCGATACAGGTTGTTTGGCTTTCGCAGTATCTGGTTTGATAGTGAAGTTAACAGGCTTTTTGGGTTGTTTCGTGGGGATTTCCTCTATAATTTCAGGAGAGTGACTTCGTTTTACTGCAAACTTGTTCCTGTTTTCATAGAGATTTTCAAGGTTGTTCTTGTTTGGAGGAACGAAGTTTTTCTTAAAGGTAGGCGAGGGTTTGACGGGTTCGAATTTTTGGGGGTAAAGTTTTTCCTCGGCTTTGCTTGCGGCCTTTCCTTGATTTTTCGCGTTTGGATTTGGAATTTGGTTTTTCGGACGAAGATCCAGTGAGGGAATGATTTTCTCCATTACTCTTCGCTCCATGAGGATTACGGCTTCGAAATGTGGACCGGCTGGTAAAGTGTCGACGACGCAAGCTCTTATGGGAATGAAGGGATTTCCCAGATTTCCAGATGCGGGTCTTGTCAGTTCCAGAATTGAACGGACTGACTGTTTCGTTAATGTTGTGACTAGAACCAATCTCCGTAGACTTGCTATTCTCCGAATGCTGGACATGACCTCGACTCCTAAAAAGGATGTTATTCAATTAAGACTGAGACAAATTTTGTTTACGATGCATAGTGGGACATTATTCAGATACTAAGCCGTATGGCAATATTAAATTACAAAACATGATTAAGTCCTAGAAAAACTATGCAAAAATTGTATAACATAGAAAAATTGCGGTTAAGAAAATAAAATATTAGAGAACATGAAAGCATGTTTAAAATTTACAAAAGGATACATATTCAGGGTGGCCAGTTTTATCGTCGGAAAGAATTTTCGGTCATTTCCCGGTTCGCAAAAATTGTTCTCGCTCATTGGAATTAAAAAGTTCAAACTGTTGAAGATTTTTTCATTTGAAGTAACCAAAACTTGATTGCATGATGAAAGATTTTTTCAAGCCAAAAAGACGAATTTTTAAGAAGACAGTTGAATTATTAACCTGAAAAGTACATTTTCAACCAAAAAATATAATTTTCAACCAAATAGTTAAATGTTTGAAAAATTTTTTTAATCAAACAGTTGTATTTACAACCAAATAGTTGCATTTTCAACCAAATGCTTGATATTCCAAATAAAGAAGATCAAACTTCAACCAAAAACAGTTGGATTTTCAACCAAAACCTTGAATTTCCGACCAAAAAAGATGACTTTTTAATAAAATAATTTAATTTGTAACCAAATACAAAAATTTCAGCTTGCAGAGACGAATTTTCGAATAAATAGTCGAATTTTCAAACAAAAAAGATCAAATTAAACCACGAAGATTTTGAGCCAAATAATTGAATTTTGAAATGAAAAAGACTAATTTTCAAGAAAAAAGATATTTTCAACCAAATAGTTGAATTTTCAACAAAACAGTTGAATTTTCGACAAAAAAAAAAGACCTTTTAATCAAATAACTGGATTTTGAACCAAATAGTGGAATTTCAGCATAAAAAGATAAATTTTTAAACAAAAAAGATTAAAATTCAACCAAAAAACATTTTCAAACCAAAAAGACGAATTCAAAAGAAAAAAAAAAATTTTCTACCAATAAAGATGAATTTTTAACTAAATAGTGGAATTAAATAAAATGATTTTCGATCAAACAGTTGAATTTACAATCGAACAGTGCATTTAGAACTATATAGTTGAACTTACAAACAAAACAGACAAATTTTCAATAAAACAGTTGATTTTTAATCCAAATAGTCGAAAGTTAGAGCAAAAAAAAACAACCAATTTTTTAGATGACGGTTGAATTTTTAAGAAAAAAAGTTCATTTTGAAACAAAAAAAAGATTACTTTTCCAGCATAAAAGTTGCATTCTTGATCTAAACAGCCGAATTCTCTACCAAAAAGGATGACTTTCTAAGAAAATAGTTGAATTTTTAACAAAATAATTAGTTTAGTTTAAATACGGGAGGGGAGCCCCGATGAAGTACCCCTGGCGCTCAGGCTATAATGCCTACTGTGCCACTAACAAAATAATTAAATTTTCAAAAAAACAGTTGAATTAAAAAACAAAGAATGAACTTTCAACCGAGAAAAAGGGGCAATGGGTTTTCGTGTTTCCCGATCTAGTGGCCACCCTGATATTAGAAAAAATTAAAATAAAGAACATACCTCTGCCAATGTATGAATTAGTGTTGACAATAGCAGAAGCTCTGCAATTTGAAAGTACATTCGCAATCGTAGCCATAACTTCCGTAGGTTGTCCCATCACAAAAGACGCGTTTTTAATATTATTTAATTGACAAATCATTTCCGCCTCTTCAACTTCTGCTGGTGAGTCCAAGCCTATGATCTTCTGGCATTTCTGTAAAACGATATTACACAAACTTAATTTTGAAAAGAAGACTTCAGATGATTATTTAGAAATAATTTTTTTACGTCTGCTAGTATCGCTTTTATAATTACTTTTTTAAATATTAGAAATCATTTTTAGGTTCTCATAATGACTAATCAGTCAATAAATTAATTTTTTTAATTGATAATTACATTTGCCATCATAAGACCCATCAACCCGATCCCACATCCAATTTCGACGACTGTAGTTTTTGGTGTCGGTGCAAGGTGATCGCAAATTGCATTTCCAAGACTTTCAGCACCTGCCGCATTCGACCAGAAATTCGTCTTTGGTCCAAGTTGGAGTTTTACTCCACCAACCACTTCTTCAAGAGCTTCGACTCCCATCACAAAAGTCGTGTTCGAGTGATTTGTGTTGTCAGCTCTGAAAACAGATATAATTTTGTGTGTTTAATTGTTAATAATTCGATTTTTCATGTTTAACATTAAAAATGCAGACCTGAACAAAATTCACTGACGGTTCTAGGTTTTTTCCAGGTATAATTTTTCTTAATGCGGAGCAATTTCAGTATTTATAGGTATAGGAATGCAATTAAAATGTTTAATCTAGGAAGTTTTTACAAGTGATTATAGGATATTTTTAATTATTTTAATTATTACTATCGAATAATTGAAAAAATGAATAACAATAAAAATAGCATTTATTATTTCTTAGTTTTTCCTAAAGTCCATGAATTTGACAAAATTCCCTGATATTTTCAGGTTTTCCAGGTGTGTAAACACCCTGAAATTATCCAATTTGAATCAATTTAATATAATGTTATTTATTCAGTTGAACGTCTTCAATTTTTCCCATTAAGAAAGTTTTTAGAGTGAAATTGTAATTTTTTAGTTTTACTTATAAATTGTTCAATCTCAAGCCAGGATGGCCATTTTAATCAAAGAAAAAAATTTCCGCTCATTTCCCGGTCATTAAAACTGCAAAATAACAAATTCTTAACTTTCATATTGTACAGTTCAAAGATTTAAAAATATATAAATCCATTTTATCGGTTTCTAAATTGAAGAATGAATCAACAAATTTATAAATGTTATGATAGAAACGTTAAAAATTGAAAAATTGACCATTTTCTTAATTTTAAGTCGTTACAAATTATTAATAATTGTTCAATTGTTATTTATACAACAAAATTTGTTTTGAAATCCTTTCAAATTTTAAATTACTTAACATTTTTTCCTAAAACTTTTAATATATCCTGAAAAATAAAAAAAAATTGCCTTAAAATATTCCAGATTATTTTCTTACAATTTTGGAAATGTTTTTAAATATTCTCTTAACATTATTTTTTTTTTCAAACAAAACACCACTTTCAATTTTCCTAGGAATCTTAATAGCATTTATTTATTCTTTTTAAACCTTCCAAAATGCTTGAAAAGCTTCTAAATTTATGTTTCGAAATGTGCAAAAATCTCAATTTTGTTTTAAATTTGTTGAAATTTAACTTCTAAATATCTCTTAAACTTACTCGAATTTTTTCTAAATTAATAATTGTTCAATTTTTATTTATTCATCAGAATTCTTTTTTTTTTAAATCTTTTGAAATATTCTGTTAAAATGAATTTTACAAAATAAAAAATCATTTTAAATTTTCCCAGGCATCTTAAGAAATTTTGTTTATTATCTAGAAACCTTTTAAAACCCTTAAAAAGCTTCAAAATTTTATTTGCAAATCTTAAAAAATCTACATTTTGTTCTAGATTTTTTAGAAAATAACAAAAACTGAAAAATGAAAAATAATTAAAAATTTTTTCAGGCATCTTCAGAAATTTTTGTTATTACCTAGAAATCTTTTAAAATACTAAAAAAGCTTCACAATTTTATTTGAAAATCTCAAAAAATCTAAATTTTTTTTTAGATTTTTTGGAATCTTCAGATTTTAGATGATTATTGAAATGTTTTCAAAAATTCTAAATATATTTTAAAAAGATTACAATTTTTCCTGAAACTTTGAATAAATCCTGCAATATTAACCAAATTAAGTTAAAATCTACCAGATTATTACTTAAAAATTTTTTTAATCTTTTGAAATCTTTTTAAATATTCTCTTAAAATTAAATTTTCAAAATAAAACATTTTCCATTTTACCAGGAATCTTAAACAAGTTTTTTTATTCTTTTCAAAACTTTCAAAATGCTTAAACAGCTTCTACATTTTTTGTTTGAAACCGTCAAAAATCTATATCTTGTTAACAAAAATTTGAAATCATTTCAAGTTTTCAATTATTATTGCAATCTTTTTGAATATTCTCTTAAAATTAATTTTAAATATTAAATAATATAAATAATATATATATATATATAAT
>JAABKJ010004194.1:0-24721 GCA_011634705.1 Andricus grossulariae
GGTAGGAAGCCGGTCACGTGACCCACTCGTCACATAGCCTTAACATTGGCGTAACGCTCGAGGTGACCCCCCCCCCCTTCTAAAGGAGTTACGTATTTTTTGAAGGTTCCCTTTAAAATCTTTAGAATTTTATGAAGTTTGCAATCTCATACATTTTCCTTTAATCTCTGAAAGGACCTTAAAATGTTTGAAATAATATTAAATCCTTTAATTAACTCTTGTGCAACCCATTGTACTGCCGTAAAATCATAACAATCTTTTATATTTCCTTAAAACGTTTAAAAGCTTTGAAAATTCCTTAAAATAATAAAAATCTTTGGAAATTCTATGGTATGAAAGTTTAAAATTTTGAATTTGTATGACTTGGAAAAATGCTTTATTGGTAACCGCGAAATGACCACAACTTTCTTTTTGTCTGCAGAGGCCACACTTAAACATTTATATTGAGAATTCGGCTACCAATAAGAAATTTATCGCTCGCATAATGATAGCTATTATAAAATTTGTTCGTAATTTTTCAATTTAATTAGTCATAGATCTCTATGTGCATAAAATTATCCGACGCCGCCCCCTCCAGGTTACTTCTCCGGATGCGCGCCTGCCTCAATTTTATAGAATCACTACTGCCCCGAAAATTAAGTATACCTATTATTACAAAATATTTTTTTGCTTTTTTTCAAAGAACACAAATCCTGAACAATGGAGTTTTAGTAGCAAAAACAGAAATTTCTGAAACAATTACCAGTTGTTAGTAGTAGGATTTAGTAGATATGTGAAATCTGCACTCGCAGCCAAAATGTTTGAACAGTTCTGCTTGAAACTCGTTGTTCCAAACTGTATTACGGCAGTGGTTATCCAAAAGTTATTTCACGAAAGTTAGAGCTTACCTTTCACACCCAGAACGCAGAAAATCCGTTTTTGGTTGCGTTTCAATTTTATTTATTTCCACGAATGTCAATTCGAGGGTTCCATTAAAGAACTAGATAACCAACATTTTTGCCGAAAATAAGCTTTTTGCATACACAATTCTGAAAACAATTATATACATGTTGTGTTAAGAGGATTTGTTCGAAATCTCATTTTTAATGTACTAATAAAAAGATTTGTAATTCAAAATCAGACAACTGACTCTCTGTACTGGTCTCCGATCTTCTTCTTTTTCGAATTGCCTAACTTCTTACCTTTTTTCAAACCTTCTTTCGACCATATTCGTTTTCCTACAAGTTTTTAAATACAGTAAAATAATATAATTTTTTTTTCGAAGAAAAAGCTCTTAAATAAAACTATTTGCCACTTTTTTTATTATGGTTTATTTATAAAGGAACATATACCTTTGCTTCTTTTCATGGACCTTTCAGAGTAAAATCGTCTGTTGTAGTGCCATATCGTCACAATAAATCTTTATTTTTCCGCAACAGATTAATTTTTTTGTATGAAAACTTTTTTATTCTTATTCAGCCTTCCCATATTTTGGGTGCGTGTTTTTATTAATTTTTTTCATTCAAAAAATAGATTTTCAGTCGCTGTCCAAAGACAATTTTTATATCCAATGAAATTTGAACCTCCAAATTCTCAAATGATTTACTCCGGATTGGTTAGCTCTTTCTAACCAAACTCTTGTTCTCCCAATTTAGCAACTAAACATCTCGGGTGCAAGTTTTTATTTTTTGCTTAACCTGAAAATTGCACTTTTTATCGTCATGCGCAACCGAGCCTCTTCCAATTTTAGGTTTCTGTCACTTTGATATTGTAAAGTTCCACATTCTATTTTTCGGAACTGAATAATTTTTTTAATCATTCTTTTTTGGTTTTAATAAAAAAAAAGACTTCAGCTCAGGAGTAAATTTTTGTTTTATCTTTGACTGGCGATTTCGATTTTCCAGAATATTACTTTGCTCTCCTGTATTATTCCGCTTTTATTGGTTATCTAGTTCTGTATTACATCTCTTCAATTATACGTTCCTATAGCTTTTTTAAATATCAATTTTAAGTTTTATTCCCCCGGGCTATTAGTGAAAATGAAGACAAATACGCATATAGTTACAAAAAGTAGAATGAAATATTAAAAGGTTGAAATACGATCTTACTCAGAGCAAGTATGAAATATCAAGATTATTTCACAACCTCTGTAATAGAGAATTACATCAAATGCAGGTATGCGGTTCTACTAATTGTCTCATTCCATGCAGAAGACCAGTTAACACTAAATGGGAAATTTAGAGGATAATTTGCGTCACCTAAATTCAGTAAATCGTTTTCATGGGGCGACAGTAAAATAGTTTATCTCTCATGTGATAATTCATGTGGTATATGTGCATTATGCATTGTACTGTCTCTTATACCAGAAATCCATCATTTTCATTTTTATCTAAAAAAAAAAGTGATATAACGATATTTCTCGGAAATCTCACAATCGTTGTTGTTTAAAACCTGATTGGCTATTCATTACTTGAAGTTGTTTTATTTTCGTAAAAAATTGGTATTTAAAAAAATTATATTTCAAAGAAGATTCACAAATTTTTACAATTTCAGATTATTTTAGCGTTTTACACCGAACTGTGGGTGTATTTATTCATTATGAGTGTATTTATTTGTGCTCATAATATAGGAATTTTACTTCATCATAGGTATCAAATAAATTTGCTACCTCATAGAGGTAAGTTTTCCGATGACAAAATAAAAAAAATATTTTAAATATCTTTCAAGCTTTTGTTTCTGTCTTACTGAAAATCTTATTTTCTGAAAACCAGAGAACCCATCAAAGTGTTAATCAATGTGTTCTGTTGCAAGGAACAACTTTTTAACTTACGGTAGTATCAATTTCGGGACAATTTAAGGTTATGGTGACGTTTTTTATCCGAAATCGGTCATTTGAAACAAAAATCATTCAATTTTACAGAAGATTCACAATTTGGAACAATTTTTTGTGATGATAGTTTATAATTTTAGTATAAAAATGGTATTTTTAATTAAAATAGTCATGACATATTTTGATTATCATTATCCTTCAGATTATTATTCAGTAATTAAAACACTTTTTGTAAATTTTTTCATTTTTTCAGCGTTTTGTACCGGAAATCGGTATATATTTCAAAGAAGATATATAATTTTTTAACAATTTTAGGTTATGTTAACATTTTTTAACAGGAATCGGTAATTTTAAAGAAAAAACTTCAGGTTCAAAAGAAGAGTTAAAATCTTACATAATTTTTTCTTATGATAGTATTTTTCGTCCACAATTGCTATTTGTAATAAAAATTTATTAGGTTTCAAAGAATATTTTACAATATTTGAATAATAATAGGTTATGTGAGTATTATTTGTATTAATGATTAATTAAACTAATTATTATGTGAATTTTCATCAATTATTAATAATATTGTCTTTGCCTTTCTATTTTTGATAATAGATACTATGAAGTGCAAAAATTTTGTATAAACACTAATTTCTATTTTTAAATTAAAAATTACGTAAGAAAAAAAACCGCGCGCCTAGCGCGCTTATACGTTTTCTAGTGTAATTGAATGGTGAGTAATTACTGGATATCACTACATTTTTATCGTTAAAAGTTATTCCGTTGACATTCGATTTTTTCAATTCCAAGTACACTTTCAAGTTCGAAAGCTTCATGGAATTCAAAGGAAAAATATTTAGAACTCGATAAAACTGCTATATGCTGACATGGTTCGATTGAAATTACTTCAAACCAAAGATGCGAACATCAAGAATTTTTTTCTTGATTTTATATCTGGAGTGTCTGACAACTATATTTTGATTAAAAAAATGTTCGCCGGAGCCGCTTTTGAAAAAAATTCATGTTTAATAACATCGAAATACCCAGTTTTTGTCAAAAGCGAAGGGAGATATAAAAAAAATCAAGAAAGGGAAATTTTTCCTTGGAAAAATGGTTAAAAAACGATTCAACGACTATTTTTAAATCTCACTAAATGATTTTTAAACCCAGATATAATCATAAATTTCACTGAAAACCTTATTTTAAACAGACAGAAATATACAGTAAGATTTAAAAAAACTACCCTTGAATTATTTAAATCATATGCTACCTGTTCTAATTTGTTCCCTGGTATAAAACGGCAAAAAAACCAAAGAACAATTTCGCTCTCTTGATTTTTTTTTATATTTCGCTTCTTTTTCGATAAAAAATTTGATTTTTTGAAATTAATCATGGCTTTTTTCAAAAGTAGCCCGTACTGAGATTTTTCTTCTTATCAAAAAATATTTGTAGGATATCCCAGATAAGAAATTAAGAAAAACATTTTTGGTATTCGCACCTTTAGGTTGAAGTTATTTCAACCGACTCGTGCTAAGAATAACAACACCCTATCAACTGTTTCTGTGGGTGGTTATTATGCAAAAAGGTTGTTATTAACCATTATATTCAATTTTAAACGATATATTTAAAAAGGTTATCTGGATTTTTATTTGCCAAAATTTGAAATATAAACAATTTAAAAATCCGTTATCAAACAAATTTATAAATATTAGCGTGTATCATTTATAAATAGATGCGTTTGAATTGTATGATTCAAAATAAAAAGAATTATAATCAAAAGCTCTCAAAATTAAAAAATGTTAGACTGATATTTTGAAAATTCTATAATTTCATTAGAAAGGAAGCGAAATTGAACAATTTCTAATCCAAAACGTTAAAAAAAATTTCATTTAAAATTATAAACCTTTCAATTTGAATAATTTTCAATTCGAAACGATTAAAATTTGACAATTTAAAATCAAAAACTAAATTAAATGTTTTAAAGTTAAAGCTTCTTAAAGTCTAGAACTCTAAATTGTTATTACATACAAAATTATAATATAAAATTAAAATTGATTAAACTAATTTTTTTAAGATTATAAAGTAAATTCAGCAGCATTCCGACCATTCAAAATGGATTAATTTTCAATTGGAAAACTTTAATATTGAATTATTCTAAAGAAAAGTTCAAAATAAAAAGTAAGTTTCAATGAGAAGCATTAAGAATGCAAAAATTTCGATTTCAGGACGTTGAAGATTAAACGAAGCCGAACTTCATTGGAAACTGAAAAAAAATGTTAGTCACCAAGAATTGTGATAATAAAACTTTTTTTTATTCTCAATTGTGCTTTTGAAAATTGAAACATTTCAATTTTAATTGCAAAATTAAAACTCATGATATATTCAACTACTAAGGTTTCAATTAGTTAGTGTATATATAACTTTTTAATTTTAAATCGTTTAATTTTCAACACTGTCTTTAGAATTATTATTCATTTTCAAAATTTTATGATCAAATTATTTTTAATTTTTAATTATTCATTTTTTAAATCTTCAACTACCAACAAAATTGATGTATACGATTCCAATATTTGAAGTTGCACCATTTTGAGCCTTTCAATTCGAAATCGTTTTTTTTTTTAAATTGAGTTTGGAATGTTCCATATTTAGAAACATTTTCAAATAAAAAAATTTAATTATCATTGCCTAGTTTTTAAATCTTCTAATTTTCAAGGCTTGAATTTGAGAAATTATTGTCTTAATTTGTCATTGTTTTGAATTTAATGTGGAGAAATTCAATTCAAAATTGTTTAATTGCAAATCCTTCAAACTGAAAATTGTGCAGCTATCAAGTCTTTCAATTCGATATTCTACGATTTCGAATACTTTAAAAAAAAACAGACTATTTCGTACGCTTAAAATTGAAATCAAACAATTTAGAATATTTTAATCTAAAATTATTAAATTAAAAACTGACTAAAATTGAAACCAAATAATTCAGAAAAGAAAAGTTAATGTATTAAAAAAGTGACAAAGTAGAGTAAAAAAGAGACGATTTAATAGCAAAATTTGTATGATAATGTTAATATTTGAATTTAAAACTACAACATTGTGAAGTTTAAATTGGAAACCTTTTAAAATGAAGAAGTTTCAAACTAAATATTATCGAATTCAAGTTTTTGAAGCAAAAAAGCTTTAATTTCAAGGTCTCAGAAGTTAAACTGCTTTAGAATTTCACATTCAAAAATATAATTTTAAATTTAAATTATACAAATTTTAAAGATGATGAAGTAAATATAATTAATAACATAAAAATCAACGATCAAGCATTTTCATACAAGGAGAAACACTTGATGTTGCTTCAAGTGAAAATAAAAAATTTCAAATGTCAAACTGACTTATATTAAAAAACTGTAACATTGCCATGACAGAAAAAGTCGCGAGACGAAAAAAACGCGAACAGCGAGCGAAAAAAGGAATTTCAATGTGGATAAAGTGTATGAATGAATTTGAAATTATTATTATTATACCATTAAACCATTTCCCTCTTGGGGTAAGCGAGACACACTCGGTGAGGCAGTGAATAATGTAGGGAGGGGGTATATATTTACTGCCCTGACCCAGGTTGCTGATCCATCTCTGTAGTGATCACCCCAAGCGAAGAGCCTTACAAAGTCAATGGTATAAACTAAAAAAATAAACATATTACGTTTGAACTTACTGGTGTCTGGTGACAAGTCTGGCCCAGTTATGAAATTAACTAGACCGTCTAGCCTGGAATGTATGGTCTGGCAAAGGACTGGCGCTGCTCAGCCATCCAAGAACAATAAAACCTCTAACAAGGAGAGGTCGTGAGATGTGCGTCGCCGATTCGACTGGGATTTAACAGGGTGAAAGTTCATAAAAATCCATTATGTTCGTATTTTTTCTTTCGATCTAAGGGTCCTTAGTTTCCGAGATATCGAAGTTTAAGTATTTACGCTCGAGCGTTGGACTCGCCACTGTGGGGCCTGGACCCCAGACTTTTCACTTATCCATGTGCCGGCTACAGTGACGAGCCGAGGGCTCGATCGTTAATACTCAAACCACGATATCTCAAAAACTAAGGCCCATTAGATCGGAAGAAAAAATACGCACCTAATAGATTTTTATGAACGTTCACCCTGTAAAGCCCTAGTCGGATCGGTGACGCAGATCTCGCGACCTCTCCTTGTAAGTTTGGTCTGGAAGATCTGGCCTGGCCCAGAACTGGCGCTGATCAGCTATCTTAGACCAGCCAATAACTAGCGGCTGACCTACGGCCTGGCCTAGAGTCAAGACTGGAAACCAGATGGTGTGGTCTGGGCCGGGCCAGCGCCAGAAGATTTTTCCACAAGGGATCTATAAAAAAGGTGGCTTCCTTGAGGAAAGTTACTGTATTATAAAGGCGATAATAAAGTAAAAAAATATACGATTTTTCTCTGTTACTGGAAAGCTCAAAGCTTTAAAAGTTCTTTACGCCGTAAAATGGCGAAGAGTAACGGACCTTCTATCTTTTGACAAAGATATACTTTTCTGTATTTTAATTCTGCATTTTGCACCATTAGTTAAAGTCTCATTGTTCTTTTTGCCTCTACAGCGATGACAGTTTGCGTGAATTATATTCCCATAGAAAATGCAAGGACCCACAACTTGAGAAGTTCGTGAATTCAGGAAAACGAATCCGTTTTTAATATCAAAGGAATATCTTCAGGAAAGAGTGACCCGCAAAGCTCTTCGACTTACGAAAAAGGCTCTTTACGTTGTAATATATAGGTAACTACTGCATTTATTCGTATATACAGGATGCCTATGCATATTCTATATTGAAGCCTTTAATAATGGAAAAGGTTATAACAAAAGTTTCTTCAACAAATATTGTCTCCAGCTGTCTACAAAAGTTTGCAGCATAATTGTAATTTTGTTTAGTAGCGAGTTCTGACCTAACCCGGCTTTGAGTTGAAAATTCATCTTATTTCTTCATAACTTGAGACTTTTTAAAAGAAAGTGTATCGATCTCGGATATTCCAAGTTTTCTCATCTGAAAGTTTCTTCTTTGTAATGAGATTTTTGTTTGGAATTTTGAAATCTTTCCTCTTGACTATAAGAATGTATTTTATAGGGAGGATTTATCGGCTTTGTTCGAGTTCCCTTCTTCTATCGATTCTTCGAAGACTTGTGGGAAGCAAACAACCTTCCCAGAGGTTACTTACACGATAAACATGTCTGGTAAAATCAGCCAATGCATCTTTTTGTCCATAATATTGCTTTTAATCCTCTTTCACCGAAAACAAAAGAATCTTGCCCATTGTTTACACGGGGTGTCCACCCTACCGGAAAACCTACAAAATCTGGAATGTCAAGGAATTTTGATGTACCTGGAAAAATCTGGAAATGTCGGAGACAGTCCATCCCCTTTTCCAACTCCCAAAATTTTCCAGCACGACTAGGCACAACTTTTTTCTAAACTCAGGGAATTTTTCGAGAGTGTGCTTAATTTTTTTTAATTGGAATAATATACAATTGAATAACAAAGATTCTTCATTTGTAAAATTAGCTTTATATTACTGTATTTAAATATTTTTTTGAAATTTTTTTTCCAATTAATTTTGTTTTAACTGGAAATTTAATTATTCTACTTTTGTTTGAAAGTTGTTTGAAAGTTGAAAATTCGTTCTTTTTTGTAGAAAATTAGTCTTCTTGATTTAAAATTAATCTTTTTCGATGAAAATTTAACAGTTTGCAATTTTTTTCTCTCTCTCTTGACTACAAAATCTTTCTTAGTTGAAAATTCGTGTTTTTGGTTGAATTCAACTGTTTTTTTATTAAATATTAAAAACTTTTTTGGTTGAAATATCAACTACTACACTTTTCGTTAAGAATTTATCTTTTTGGAATAGAAACTCAATTATTATGGGCAGTTATTGCCCTGCCCTAATGTATAATAATAATAATAATAATAATAATAATACTTGGCTGAAAGTTAGACTCTTTTTTTTTAAATAATTTTTTTTTGGTTGAAGATTCATCATTTTGATTGCAAATTCACCTCCTTGGTTGAAAAATAAGCTATTTTGTTGAAAATTAATTTTTTTTACTGACAATTTAACTATTCCAGTTGAAACTTTAACTACTTCTTTGAAAATTTGTGTGTTTTTTTTGTTTGTCATAAATTATTTTTTTTCAAACTGAAAATGTAACTATTCCAGTTGAGGATTCATAATTTTAGTTACAAATTCATCAGTTTGGTTGAAAATTAATTTTTTCAACTGAAAATTTAACTATTCCATTTTTTGTTGATAATTGATCTTTTGAGTCAAGAATTCATCTATTTAGTTGAAAATTGGTCTTTTTTAGTTGAAAATTTCACTGTTTCGTTGAAAATTCATGTATTTTGTTTAAAAATCATAATTTTTTGGTAGAAAATTAATATTTTTGTTAGGAAATTCAAGTATTCCAGTTGAATATTCATCATTTTAGATGAAAATTGATCTTTTTGGTTTAAAACGAGGTTTAAAATTATTCAATTATAGTTGAAGATTCATAATTTAAGTTGAAAATTCATCACCTTGGTAAGAAATTTGTTGTTTTTCAAATGAAAAATTGCCTTTTTTTAAAGAAGTGTCTGCGCGAACCGAAAAAATTCAGCTATACGTACCGAAATGTCTGTACAAATAGCCCCTTCTCCAGCTCCCCTTATTTGTACCGAGAAAATCCAGCTGTTGGTACCGAAATTTCGGTACATGTAGCCACGGCCTTTTTTCAACTGAAAATTTAACTATTCACTTTTTTGTGAACCTTACAGAATGGGGGGGGGGGTGTGACGTCAAAGAAAATCGAAAATTTCTTTTTTTTTTGTTCCACTAGTGAAGACTGTTATCAGTAGAGTTGGAAAAATGTTTTTTTGGCTTCTTCTTGTAAGTGTGGGGTTCATTACAATTCATCTTGAGTTCGAATGTCTACTAATTTAAATTTAGAGAGTTGGATTCTTGGTTTTCTTAATTTACAAGCATTCTGAGCTAGAAATGGTTTATTCAAGCTATTCTGACAATATTCCTCAACAATAATTATTGTATCTCCCATTTCTCGTTCTAATTGTCTATTGTCATGCGTCATGAACAGTACAGGTGGAAGTAACGTTGACAGGACAAATTAATAGCCAAATAATGCGTCGTAGGTAAAGCAAGGTGAATTATCTAACGTTCCCAGAGCGGGTGGAATTTCCGGAGGGTACAACGTTAGCAGATGTCTTGCGTATATCTGTGTAGATCTCATTTTCATCCAATGGATTTAGGAGATATACTCGTGGTATCCGCGGGCTCGTTTTACGTACGCCGGCACCATGCCTATAACGTACGTATAACGTCCTCCGGACATTTAGGAGCATCCAGCTTTTACTGTCTCGCTTTTCGCAAACTAGTACCTCCCCCGGGCATTATGGGGCACTGAGGTATAAATTTAAATCGCAGATCTCTCGAAACTAAACGTATCCCTTCTCTGCTTATTCGTCCCTGAGGAGTTTCTTTGACCCAGGGCCAGTACACGAAAAATATTTGTCCTAAAAAAAGTATACGAGATCTGTCCGGAAAGTATCCGACTTCGAGCTATAAATTTGTACCCAGCTGTGCTATTGTCAAAAACAGGTATGTACCATTCAGGGGGGACCTCTGTGAGGCCCTCTACTAAGTGACATGGCCCTGTGAATCTTTAGTCGAATAGTGTACGCAGTTTTGTAAACGTCTAACCACGTACGCGTCGCATTTCAGGATGACGAAACGCACCCTAAACGAGTGTGCATTACATTTTTCCAAAAACTTAGCCATTCATGTTCGTGAACCACAGTTATGATTCGGAAAGTTTATGATGATGCGAGAGGCTACTCACTAAGAAATTTTAGATTGCTGCGCGGGAAATCTGAAGAGAACTCTTGGAGGAACTTTTGGAAATCTCTCAGCTATCTAGCATTCGTGATAAATCTTGGAAATCTTTGACCAAGTGTGGACAGAGGTCAGGCGGTGTGGACCACTTCGACATACGCTCCTATGCGTGGAACGAACAGCCGACTGCATCCGAAAACCTCAGAGTTTAGCCGAGTCTATAGAATCCCACGTGAGTTCTGAATGCGAGCAGCGTCGGAAATCTCGAAACTCCCGGCAATCTTCATGAAATCTTGGAAATCGCTAGAAGAATTCAATCTAGATTGCCGGATTCACAGTCCGAATTTCCAGATTTCGTAGTGAGTAGCCCCTCATGGTGATGAGTCTATGAGTGATACTCAAATTAAATAATGGTTTAGGCGGTTTAAAAGTGCTCGTTCTTCAGTAGAAGGTGACCCTCGCTCTGCCCCTGATTTGTGGGAACGTGGCGACTGGGTTCTTCATCACGACAACGCACCTGATCATTCATCGCAGCTTATTCATAAATTTCTGGTGAAACACGGCCTTACACAACTTCGGCAGCCCCCATACAGTCCTGACCTGGCTCCCTGTGATTTCTGGCTGTTTCACAAATCGAAGCATCCTCTAAAAGAAAAACGATTGCAAGACGTAAAGGAAATGAAACAGAATGCAACGAAGCAGCAGTTAGTTTTTTCGAAATATGACTTTAAGAAATGATTCCGAAAGTGAGAGAATCGCTAGAAGAAAGTGGTGGCTTCCAAAGGCGAATACTTTGAAGGGGATATCATCGTCATTGACGAGAATTAACTCTTACTCCTGGTACATCACAAGGTCGGGTACTTTCCTACTTCTTTGAATTTTTAGAAGAGATTTCAATCTTAGGTAAAAGAAAGAACAACAATAAGTCCTGGACTATCTACAAAATTCGGATAAACTAAACAAACTTTGATCTACTAAAATTACATTCTTACTACTTGTGAGAAACGACCAGTACCGGGCGAAATAATTGTGGTACTCCGAGGCATATTTAATTTTGTTATTACAACCAAGAATATTTTTTGAACATTTTCCATTGAACTCTTGTATGATAACTACACATTTAATTTAATATACATATTACTTTGAATTTATTACATAAATTATTGTCGAAAGTACAGTGCACACATAATGTTCGTGACTTGTATAAGTGCTGGAAGATTAATAATATAAATCAGACACTAAAAATGTTATGTAATGCATTATTAATTCTTTGAAATTCACAATGAACTCTTCCGAATTCATCTTGAATTCTTTAGAATTCTATGCAATTCATTATGAATTCTTGGACACTTTCAATGAATACGTCCGAATTCACCTTGAATTCACACGGAATTATTTGGAATTTAAAATTGAATTTTTTGAATTCTCTATGTATTCTTTGAAATTCTAAGTATTCGGCATACATTCATTAGAATTCGCTATGAATTATTTAGAATAATAATTTAATTATACCTTGAATTGTTTGAAATTATTTAGAATTCGCTATAAATTCTTTGGAATTCACAATCAACTCTTTGTAATTCACGATGAACTTTCAAAATCGACTTTGACTTCTTTGGAATTTTTTATAAGACACTAGTAGTTTTATGGAATTCTCTATGAATAATTTCGAATTCGTTAGTACTCACTAAGAATTTTACAGACCTCATTTCTCAATATTCTTTGAAATTCTCAATGAATTTTTCTGAATTTTTATTAAATTCATTGGAATTCTATATGGTTCATTGTAAATTCTTTAAAATTAATAAATTAATAAATTATTAAAAGAAAATATTTGTAATTCAAAATTAAATATTCGTAATTTACTAATTTTTCTTCGGAATTCCCGTGAATTCTTTTTAGTTCTTTAGCACTCACTAAAGCATTTTATTTAATGCATTATTAATTCTTTGAAATTTACAATTAATTCTTCCAAATTCACCTTTAATTCACTAGGAATTATTTGGTATTAAATATTAAATCTTCGTAATTCACTAATTATTCTTCAAAGTTCTTTAGGAATTCTTTGCATTTCTATAGCATTCATCATAAAGTTTTTACCGTTCACTATGAATTCTTTTGAATTATTTATAATTTACCTTGAATTCTTTGGAATTCTTTATGATTCACTGCGAATCCTTTGGAAGTCTTCAGAATTTACCATAAATTCTTTGTAATTTTACACAATTAATTATATTTTTTTTTAATTCATAATGAACACTTCCGAATTCACAAGGAATTATTTGGAATTGAAAATGTATATCTCGTAATTCACTAAATATCCTTCCGAATTCTCCATATATTCTTTGGAGATGTAAAAAATTCATCATGGATTATTTAGAATTCTTTAGAATTCGCTATAAATTCCTTGGAATCCTTTAGAATTCACTGTAAATTCCTTGGAATTCTTTAGAATTCACTATCAATTGTTTGGAATTCTGTAAAATTTATCATAAATATACCTTGGAATTATTTGTTATGCCCTTTCTTGTATGCATATTGACTTTTTTTACAATAAAGTCCTTTTTCTCATTTTTGTAAGAATTCGTCTTTTTATGGCCTGCTTGCTGAAGGTGCTTTCCTAACTTTTACATTGGAGATTTTCCAAATGAGTTTTTAGTATAAAGCGAGCCGAACGTGACTATTTTCCAAAGTAGAAACTTTTGTTTGCTTGGTAGAATTGTGCAACAGGCGGAAGTGTGAAAGGTGTAAAGGTGTAAAGGAAATCTTTTCTTTTGGTTAGGAAGAGTATATTTGTGAAATAGGTTGTTTCTGTAACATGTACCATTGCATTTTGCGTGGAGATTTAAAAGAAAATAAACCAAATTTTTACAAACCTTGTTTACAAACCTGCTGGGTGGATGCTAGTCGATTTTTGTGAGTCTCATTCTCTGGATATAATATTTTTTGTGCTGAAAACTCAACCCGACGTATTTACGTCCCCGCGAGTTCCGATGACTAAAATTTTTTATTGGTTCGTTTTCAGAAAGGAACTAAACTCTACTTAAAATATTTCATATAACTGTCAGCGTTTGTTATGTTATCACTTGAAAATAATAGCTTATTTTCACAAAATACGTGCCACGTTACTCTTTTGGGATAAAAATTAAAAGAGTATCTCTAAATGAAATAACTCAGTGAATCGTCTTGAATTATTGAAAATTCTAATGCATTTTACTGAATTTATTTCTATACAAATATCTTCCAAGTCAACGTAACATGTTGATTTGCACACTTGATACAAGCCATTCAAGTTAAAATTCAATATATAAATATATTCCAATAGAAGTCAACAAATTTTAATTAAAATTTTAACTAAACAATTTCATTCTTGTTAAAATTTGGGAGAACATACACCTGAATTCAGATTAACTCCACAAAATTTAAGTAAATTCTTTAGTGAAAATGTATTTTCACAATAAAATATAATAAATTACAATTTATTTGTATGTAATTAGGAAGCAGATTTTTTCCATTGTGTTTTAAAAATTAGCTTATAATTGTGATATATATTTGATATATATTTGATTTAATATATTTGATCGCACATCGTGGTTAAAAAATCATTTGATTTTGAAATTTTGTAGAAACTTTGTTTAAATATGCGAAATATGGAATAACCAATAGCGTCATTTGATTCTGCGGAAAAAATTATATAAAATTCATGTATTGGACCATCTTTTTCTCCGCTCAATTTGCATACATAGTATGAATATTAATTCTATATCATGTAATTGTTTATTGATACTACGTCACAAAATGAATCCATGCAAAAATGGTGAAACACATCGACTTTATGTAATTTTTTTGGAAATCGATTTTTGTTCAGTATTTAAACTACAATGAATTATAACAATTTGAAAATCATCATTTCTTGTAAAAATTTGTGAGATCGCTTGTTCGAATAATAGAAAACAAATTGCAGTTTCTATAGAATATTTTTTCCTTCTAATTTTTTTTAAATCGTTAAAAATCGTATATAAATTACAATAAGGTACAACAATGCGATCATTGTAATTGTTTGTGATAGTTTGTACAAATGTCCGTATAATAGAAAAAAATGGTAGTTTCCAGTAGATTGTTTTTCAACAAATTGTTGAAAATTTGTCTAGAATTATCAAATAAAATCTACTAGAAAGTACAGTTTTCTGTTAAAACTTGTGCACTCCTACCAACTTGGACAAGGAATTACAAATTTTTGCAATAAAAATACAACTTTCACATTATTTTATTCCACAAAATTCAAATGAAATCCCTGGTGAAAATGTGATATTTTATTGCAATATCTATTTTGGGAATTGACACAAAAACTTAATTTTAGAGTCCCTATACGCAATAATAACAAAATACAAGTGGTCTCATATTTCTTGCCTGTATAGTATGTATTTATAAAAGAAATAATTTTTATTTTGAAATTTAAAAAAATAATTTGATTTTTAATAAGCTGGAGTTATCTTCTATTTAGTTAATTCGAATTCCTGAAATATTCTTTAACATCTGGGGGAGAGAGGGGCTTAAAAATGTCCAAAAAAGCGTTACGTATTTTTTGAACAGCCCCATACGCTAAAAACTAAATCCATTGTAATATAAACGTATAATATAACGTATAGTTTATACATTAAAATGGTCTAAAATTTGTTATTGTTGAATTTTGATGCATGCCGCTCGGAAATTTGTTCGAATTCACCAAAAATAAATGCATGTGTTTTAATGATATTTAGAGGTTCCGTAACTCCCATAAAGTTTTACACGTATTTCCCATAAGAAAAAAAGCGTTTTTATACATTTTATTCCGAATCGTTAATATTAGCTGAAACTCAACATTTATCTTCACAGTTAGCCATAGAATACGAATCGAAACTAGTTTTGCAAATGTCAGCCCCATAAGTCTGTTTTATAAGGTCCCGAAAAAACATCATAAGTTATTAAATTGGGCTTTTCGATTTTTTGGCGGTGATTATGATTTTTTTTCATTTTTTAAATACAAATTGTTTATAATACACAAGATACTACTTTATACTAATAATTAGATGTTTATATAAATTATATAAACAATGTATTCGAATCCAGATTTTTCAACTTATTATCAACTTTTCAGTGAGAGCGAACCAACAAGGAATTATATTTAACATAAATGATTGTTTAAACAATTTCTTATTATTTATCACAATATTCTCTTAGAATAATGCTAAAAAGTTGCAATTTTTTTTGTAATTTTTAATTTTTATCCACTTTTCAATTATTTTGAGGTGAAAATTAATACAATTTAACAAACCTAATTGTTCAAATGGATGATTACTGTTTATAACTATCTTCTTTTGTAGTAATGCTAGATAATTCCGGTTTTTCTGAAATGTTCAACTTCTTATCCATTTTGTACTTAGAGTCAGGTTATAATCAATGCAATTTAGTAAACATAATTGTTTGAGCAAATTATTATTAATTATAACAATCTTCTCCTATATTAATGTTAGATAGTTGCAGTTTTTCTGAAATTTTTAACCTTTTGTCCTCTTTTCACTTATTGAGGTAATAATTAATGAAAGTTCTCTTAGAGTAATGCTAGACAGATGAGCTTTTTTCTGAACTTTTCAGTTTTTCTTTTTTCCAAAGTAAATTATTTTTACTCTTTTGCCAATGTTTTAAAAATATTAATTTAAACTAAAAGTCTATGTCACAGTAGAGATAAAGACAAAGAATGGAATAATTAAGGCTAAGTGGGACGAGTATGTCTGTAAAAATGACTTGTAAAAATTTTGTTTTGACTTACAACACGACGTTTATTGCAAGGCTGTGACTAGTTGTCCCGAAAATTTGGGACGACTAGCCAAGCTTACGAAAAATACTTGACAACTTATCCCGAATTTCGGGACGACGAAACATTTCGTTATTGCAAAGAGTAAAAGAAAAATTTGGAATTGCACATCATTTACTATTAGCCCCGACCCCCTTCCCCGGAAAAAATCAGTTTTTATTTCTGTTAATATACATATATAGACATTAAGCAGGTCGAAATCATATAATTAAGTGATTATAACTTCTCACGGGACAAGGATAACTTACTTGAGTCAGGAAATCGCTTCCGGTACTGAATTACCACTTATATTAAATATTGTTTCTGACTTTCGTCTCTAGTAAGAAGCAAATTAAAGTCAGATATAAATTTTACAAATATCTGATTTATTTCATAAAAATATATTAAAATTAATCTATCATTTGACCCTAACTAAAAAGCCCAAGAAAAGGTAAAAATTTCAGAAAAAACCGCAACTTTCTAGGAAATATCTCTGAGAAGATAGTTATAAACAATAATGATTTGTTTGAACAATTATTATTGCTAAATTGCATTGATCATTACCTCACTAAGTGGAAAAATAGAGGGAGTTTTTTCTCTAATAAAAGAAGAAAATGTATACTGTCAATATGTTTCAAGCTTATGATTCTGTTTTACCAAGAAACTTATTTTTAGAAAATCAGAGAGCTTAATAAAATCTCAATCAATGTGTTCTGTTACAATAAACAGCTTTTTAACTTACGGTAGTATTATCTTCCAAATTAAAACATAAGTTTTCTCTATAGAAACAATGTAACTTTGTTAACTTTCTAAGTCGCTATTAATTAATCAATAATGGTCGTCGAAAGTCCATCAATAGATTAACCATGCGTCTCGAAGACGCAAACAAGTACATCAAATGTAGTACTGTTATATTCCCAATATAAAAAAATCCTTTGATAAGCAAGGTAAATAATTTTGTTAACAAATTTAAAAACGATATTGGTAGGTCACAGTAGGTCATGAACATTACTATTGTATACCCAATACTAAAAAGGTTGTAGTCATATCAAGAAGAAAAACAATATATTTACTATTGTACTGTAGTATTCTTAATATGAGACAAAGTTTTTCTTATATAAACAGAATACACACATTTTTTCAAACTTCGTAAATCGTTACTGGTGTGTCATCAAAGGTTTAACAATATGTCAATCGATACGTCTCGAAGACGCCAACAAGTACACTAGATATAGTATCGTTTTAGTTTGAATATCAAAAAAGCTTTGCATATATAAACAAAATGAACCATCTTTTTAAATTTCACAAATCGGTACTGGTGGGTCATAAAAGATTTAACAATAGGTCGATCGGTTCATCTCTAAAACACGATCAATTTTACTAGATATCGTATTGTTGTATTTTGAATATCAAAAAAGTTTCTCTCATATGAAGAGAATAAACCGTTGTTTTGAAACTTCATAAATCGGTACTGTTAGGTCACAAAAGTATCAACAATAGGTTGATCGACGAGTCTCGAAGACGCGAACAAGTACACTATGTATCGTATTGTTGTATTTTGAATATCAAAAAAGTTTTTCTTATGTAAACAGGGTAAATTTTTTTTCAAATCTCTAAACCAAGAAGAAATTACTTCCGATTGGCCGATCTAACTCGAAACCCTATCAGACCTGGAGATCAATCAGAGAACACGAACATTTAAAAAAAATTGTATTTTCGAGCTCTTGGGTCGAATTATATCGAAATATGTCAAAAAATTAGATTAGAAAATTTTGGTAATTAAAAACCTCCCTATATGAGGAAGCAATTGTATAATTTTCTTTTGTTTCATACAACAAATGTATAAAACAAATAAAAATTATATATATTATGTTCGACTATGTGTAATTTTTCCGTCTGGATCGCGAGCTAGAAAGTCTACAATTTCCGATTAATATTTGTTTTCAGAGAGAAAATGAATTCTTGTTAAAAATTGACATCTCATGTGACTATAACTGACTTCCCTTTTCTCGCTTTTAGCACACCTAATTTATTACATTGCACGAATTTTTTTTCATTTAATGTCCTGCACGTCCTGATCGTAACGAGACTAAAGTACTCTACAAAATCGATGCAAAAGCGTTACACGTGTCGCTTCAACGAATGGTCGAGATTTTCACTTCAGAGAGAGACAATCACGTTCATTTTTGCTTTTCTTTCTTAACTAAGTTATCAAGTTATCTCTGCTTCAAGTCACGGAATGCAGTTATTTTTCCATGCAAATTACTCTTTTAATCTCATCTCGTTCACTTAAATATACTGTTCCACTGGGGTTGCTGCATGACCAGCTATGCGGATTCATCACGTTTCTGCACAAATTAAAATTGCAGCTCCATTGGCTTATTGGCTCATTGACTTCCTAAAAACGATATTTATCACTGTGTCAAAAGTACTGATAATTCCTTCCACATAAATCTGTATCTGCATCATGTTTCAGAATTTATAATTGCAGGAATTTAATACGTAGCTTGTTACATATTCCTACAAATTTTCCGGGTAAATTGCGGTCTGTGGTTGTACCCACTCAATTATTGAACATATACATTCTACAGTATGGAGTATAGCAGATTTGAATGACAATTCATTCATTTTTTTATTTTGCAAACAGAAAAATTGCGATTTGTAAAATCGATTTTTTGTAATTAGAAACACCTACAGCCTACACTATTCAACCAATTGGTACAAATATTTTAAGATAACTCGGTTGGATAGAATTTTCTACCCGTCTTTCAGAAATTTTTGATTTGTTGATTTTTTCGAGTTTTAGTACATTTTATGAAGAAAAATGGATTTTGTAGTAATAAGAAACACCTACCGCCTACACTATTTATCCAATTTGTACAAAAATGTCAAGATAAGTAAATTGTATTGAACTCTTCATCGGTCTTTCAGAAATTTTCGATTCGTTGATTTTTTTTAGAGTTTCAGTACATTTTATGAACAAATCGATTTTTTTAGTAATTAGAAACACCTACAGCCTACACTACTTATCTAATTGGTACACAAATTTAAAGATAAGTCTGTTGGATGGAATTCTTTATCCATCTTTCAGAAATTTTTGCTTCGTTCGTTTTCTTTTAGAGTTTTAGTACATTTTATGAACAAATCGATTTTTTTGGTAATTAGAAACACCTATAGCCTACACTATTTATCAAATTGATACACAAATTTAAAGATAAGTCAGTTGGTTAGAATTCTTTATTCTTCTTTCAGGAATTTACGATTCGTTATTTTTCTCGCTCGAGATTTAGTACATTTTATGAAGAAAAATTGATTTTTCCAATAATTAGAAACACATACAGCCTGCAGTATTCAACCAATTGGTACAAACATTTTAAGATAATTTGGATGGATAGAATTTTTCATCCGTCTTTCAAAAATTGTTGATTTGTTGATTGTTTCGAGTTTTAGTACATTTTATAAAAAATCGATTTTTTTTAGTAATTAGAAACACCTATAGCCTACACTATTTATCCAATTGGTGCAAAAATTTAAAGATGAGTCTGTTGGATGGAATTCTTTATCCGCCTTTCAGAAATTTTTGATTCGTTGGTTTTTTTTTTAAGTTTTAGTACATTTTATGAACAAATCGTTTTTTTTTTGTAATTAGAAACATCTATAGCCTAACTATTTATCCAATTGGTACAAAAATTGAAAGATAAGTCTGTTGGATGGAATCCTTTATCCGCCTTTCAGAAATTTTTGATTCGTTGGTTTTTTAGAGTTTTAGTACATTTTATGAAAAAGTCTATGTTTTTAGTAATTAGAAACACCTATAGCCTACACTAATTATCCAATTGGTACACAAATTTAAAGATAAGTCTGTTAGTTAGAATTCTTCATTCGTCTTTCAGGAATTTACGATTCGTTATTTTTTTCTCTCGAGATTTAGTAAATTTTATGAAGAACAATCGATTTTTCCAATAATTAGAAACACATACAGCCTGTAGTATTCAATCAATTGGTACACAAATTTTAAGATAACTCGGTTGAATACAATTTTCCATCCATCTTTCAAAAATTTTTGGTCTGTTGATTTTTTCGAGTTTTAGTACATTTTATGAACAAAATCGATTTTTCCAGTCATTATAAACACCTACAGCCTGCACTATTCAACCAATTGGTACAAAAATTAAAAGATAAGTCTGTTGGATGGAATCCTTTATCCGCCTTTCAAAAATTTTGGATTCGTTGGTTTTTTAGAGTTTTAGTACATTGTATGAACAAATCGATTTTTTTTTAGTAATTAGAAACATCTATAGCCTAACTATCTATCCAATTGGTACACAAATTTAAAGATAAGTCTGTTGGTTAGAATTCTTCATTCGTCTTTCAGGAATTTACGATTCGTTATTTTTTTCTCTTGAGATTTAGTACATTTTATGAAGAAAAGTCGATTTTTTAGTGAGTATTAACACCTACAGCCCCCATTATTCAAACAATTTGTACAAAAATTCTAAGATAACTCGGTTGAATAGAATTCTTCATCCGTCTTTCAGTAATTTTTGATTTGATGGTTTTTTTTCAAGTTTTAGTACGTTTTATGAAGAAAAATCTATTTTTAGTAATAAGTCGCACCTGAAGCCTACACTATTTAACAAATTGGTACAAAAATTTGAAGATAATCCGGTTGGATGGAGTTCTTTGTCCCTCTTGCAGGAATTTATGATTTCTTGTTTTTTTTTCGAGTTTTAGTACTTTCTATGAAGAAAACTCGATTTTTGAATAATTAGACACACATACAGACTAAAATGTTCAACCGGTTGTTACAAAAATTTTAAGATGACTCGGTAGGATGAAATTGTTCATCCGCCTTTAAGGAAATGTTGATTCGTCGGTTTTTTCTCCAGCTTTATTACATTTGATGAAGAAAAATCTATTTTCAGTAATTAGTCACACATGAAGTCTATACTATTTAACCAATTGGTACAAAAATTTAAAGATAAGTCTGTTGGGTATCATTCTTCATCCGTTTCTCAAGAATATTTTTCATTTTTTTTTTATTTTTCGAGTTTTAGTACTTGTTATGAAGAAAACTCGATTCTTGAATAATTAGACACACCTACAGACTAAAATGTTCAACCGGTTTGTACAAAAGTTTTAAGATACAGTCAGTTTTATGGAAATTTTCATTCCTTTTTTCAGGAATTTTGGATTCGATGATTATTTTTTGAGTTATATTAATTTTTATTAGGAAAAACGATTTTTTAGTATTTAGACACATCTACAGCCTAAAATGTTCAACTGCTTGCAAAAAAAATGTTAAGATAAATCTATCGAATGGAATTCTTCATCCATTTTTTAAGAATTTTTTAATTTTTTTTATTTCTTGAGTTTTAATATATTTTATGAAGACAAATCGATTTTTTCAATAATTAGACATACCTACAGTCTGTTGGATGGAATTCTTCATATGTTGTTTAAGAATTTTTTTGAGTTTTTTTTCGAGTTTCAGAACATTTTATGAAAAAACTCGATTCTTGAGTGATTAGTAACACCTACACTGCTGTTTTACGAAATCATCGATCGAAAGTAAGCGACTTAGTTTTAAAAGAAGGATCTTCTGAAAAAGTGTAAATAAGATGTGAAAGTGTATAATTAAGGTTAAATAAAAAATGTATTCCTTTATTGAAAATATTCCAACTAATACGAATCGACAACTACTTTTAATTTTGAGCCTTATAAGACCCTTTTATTCACCCTCAAAAACCAACCCCTAATTATAGAAATGAGAGTTTTGTGATATACTGAAGTTTGTTAACTTTTTATGAACTTTTTTCCCACGAATCCATACAAATCGATGTTCCATATATTTTTAATGACATTAAAAATAATTTTTCTTGTCTAAACAATAGATTTTAAAAGATTAATTTAAAAATGATAACATTTTCTAAATCGGACGAGTTTTAGAATTAATGTAAAGAATAAATGTATTCACTATAACAATTCTGTAATTGTTTAAACAATCAAGAATCGCATACATGTACGTTGAAGACTAATAAAGCCTCAAAAGCATTTTTGTTGCTATTCTATTATTTATTCGATCTTTTACTAAGTTTATCAATTTTTTAATGATTTTCAATTTTATAAACCATTTTTGAATGTTTAGATATCAGTAACTCTGTAATTTTTTTAACAATCATAAAGTATATAAATGTATGTTGAAAACTTGAAATGCTAGAAAAACTTGTTTTTTACTATTTGATTATTTACTGGATATGTTACTAATATTTATCTACTTTAAAAAAAATGTAAATGTTTATATTAAATTGCGGCGTTGAGAAATCATAGAACTTGTTATATTGTACAAGTTAATTGAAAAATTTCAAAAGTCAATGTATTTTCTAAGCGATTTTCAAATTTTTGAAACAACTAATAATTATTTTGATTTTAATAGGAGTATTTTGTTTCTTGAATCAAAACTAATCGATGTGCCATATATGTTTGTCAATTTTCAAAATAATTCTGAATTATTTGAACAATTGTCCATTGCTTCGCCTGATAGGCGAAAAAACAATATTTGAGGAGTAAGCGAACAAAACATGAGAAATCCATTTTTTGCTAAGAAAAAAAAGTTATGCATGTTTTTATTATTCCCAGGACTCGAGGAATATGATTATCGACCCCTGATTGATACAAAAAAAATCTATCCTATTAAAATATTAATGTTCAATATACCCTTTCGTTTCTACTGAAAGGAAATGCGAGAGTGCTAGTTATGCCCGTAATACGCAAATGAAATGGCTAAAATCGCGAGACTTTTGTCAATCTTCACTTAGTAATTAATATTGATAATTTGTTAATAATACGTGAAAGGCCTTCATAGACACATTTATAAATAGTTTTTATTTCAAAACATAAACTTCATATAATTTTGATAGTTTACATTTTCCCACAAAAAATGACGTACATATGTATAGCCATTCGAGGCTTTTGGCGAAAAATACCGTGATCAGCCTCACTATTTAAACTTTATTCCTAAAAAAACATGTTTCTTATTGAATAAAAAAATTTCATTCTCGGAATGTGTTAATAAGATACCAAAGAATCAAAATATCTTTTCATCTCACTTCATGCAGAGTGTTAAGGTATACATTGTACATTGTACAAACACTTGGAAATTGTACAAGTGGAGTGTCATCGATCGTATCTCATCTTCTGCAAGTTTCTATGTATAGGTATGTAAATGCATGCACGCTGCACATTCCGGGTGCTAGAGGCTTTCAGCCGTCACTCAAATCCAATGTGTGCTCTTACACTCATTAATGAGTCCCTCCTTATCCGAAGTCGAGTGATTCAGTCATCGTTAAATAACAACGACAATCGACGCTATTCTCGACTAAGGGGTAGAAAATAATGTCTGAATTGTGCAGAAAAAGAGAATTTATGATGTTGGAAGCGGGAAAAGGACTTTCGAATTATTTTCCATATAGACTTCGCCTCTAACCACTCGACACGATTCTCCCTTCCGGGTAACAACAAATCGAGATAAATGTATAAATGCGAATACACAAATTCACTCGATATTCTAAACTAGAGTGAACTTTCATCCATCATTCATTATAACAATTTTTGGTACATGTTCGGTTTTTAAATAAGAGGGAAAACACATTAACAGACTTCAGAGTCCAAAATGCGCTTAAAACAGAGGAAAAAGGGTGATCTATCACAAAAATAGGGAAATAAATTTTTTTAAATAGGATTAATATATTTCAATCAAAGATATAACAGTTGAATTTTCGGTTAAAAAAAATTGTTAACAAAAAACAACGAGTTTTCAAACAAAATAGTTAAGTTTTCTACTGAAAAAATTAATTTTCAACTGAAATGATGAATATTCAACGAAGAATGTAATAATTGATATTTCAACCAAAAGAGATTTCAAATTTAAATAACAAAAAATTGCAATCAAACAAAAAAAAGCGAATTATCAACAAAATAGTTGAATCGTCAACCAACAGAGATTTTTTTTTAAACTAATTTTCTACAAGAAAATTGAATGTATTTATCCAAAAATATGAATTTTCAAGAAAAAAGTTCATTTTCAACCAAATAGATGAATTTTTACACAAAATATTTAAATCTTCATCCTGAAAAAAAAACTTTTTACAAAAGAATTGAATTTCTGACCCAAAAATATGAATTTCCAACAAAAAAGTTCATTTTCAAACAAAAAGTAGA
>JAABKJ010004195.1:0-24720 GCA_011634705.1 Andricus grossulariae
GAGATAAATATATGCAAAAAACGTATTTTAACAATTAAAATAAATTAAATTTGTATTTTCCCCATGCATTTGAATAACTGTCGGCCTAAAAGTACAACCAGCGCCGCCACTCCGCCGTCTTTAAATCTCATGACACATTTGTTCTAAAGACCTTTATAGGAGAGACATCCCCCTGTTTAAAATAAAAACGGCGTAAGTAAGCTGAGAACGAATGATCTGTAATCTGTATTTAAAATTCTATCTATTTTAAATTACCTAAACTCATATTTCATTATAAATTTACAAACATTTTGTAAACACAATCTAATAGATGGCGGCCTTGCGGACTCAAACTAAAAAATCATTCGTAAATACAATAGCGTCCGACAAGGAGCATTTGAGACACTACATTCTTTTCGCATTTCAATTTAAAAATCACCATTGTGTAATTTCTGAAACCATTTTTTACACATATTACGTATCCCTGCAGCTTATTCTTGTGAAATCTAAGGCTAAGGCTAAGAATCTAAATCTAAATCTAAGAAATTTCGGTCGTATCAGCTGCATTTTTTTCCGATTGAAATGCAAAGAAAATGCGGTATCTCAAATATTCCGTGTCAGGTACCATTTTATTCACTAATGATTTTTTAGGTTCAGTCCGCAAGGCCGCCACCTATTGTTTTGCGTTTTAAATCTTAAGGTTCGCCCTTTAAAACTAGCTTAGAGCAGGAAAAAATTAAAGTTTGCCAAGAGTCACAAGACATGAAATAAATAAAGGCACCGAATTAATTAGTAGACCTAATAAATAGATTTGAAATAGTCAAATTTGGGACTTACCAGGTGATATGCCGAGTTTTGCTTGAAGGTTTGAGGGACTCCTGAGATCAGGGGTTGATATAGGGGCGACTGTGGGAGGTGACAGGTGGGGGTGCGTTGGGGCTCCACCACCTGTCGTCGTGGTTGTAATAGTTGTTGTCGCACAGGGATTCAAAGGCGATGTTCTTTTAAGGGTCTGCTCCGTCCGCCACGCGACCTCATTATCACCTATCCACACTTTACCTGCAAAAGTAGAAGAAAAAATGATTTAGAGAGACAATTTTTCATTTTTTATTATACAATTATTAACTAAAACATTATTAGCACTGAGGTATTACTACTGACTATTAATTTAAGGGTTTGTAATCCCTCTCGCAGTTTAATGTCAAAAGTGCCTATACCCATATAAAGAATGATTGAGGCACTTTTGACATAGAGACTTCTTTCATTTCATCATTTATATCCATTATCGCTTTAATAATCGAGAAAAATAATTATTATTACAAAATAAAGAATTTGAATGGCTACTTTTCTTTGTTAAAAGTTTTTGAATACTTAAATTCGAGCTATAATTAGATTCTGAGATCTGAGAACAAGGAAGTATTATCAGTTTGTTTTTTAAGTTATAAAAATACAGTTTTTCTAAGATTCTTAATATAAGTCAAAAAATAATGTAGAAAATTTTAAAGTATTTTTTTTATTTCACAGGATTTTCCAAAATATTAGGAAAAATTTGATTAAGTTTGAAAGATATTTAAGGCTTTTAGAAATTTGGAGGAAATTTAAAAATATGTTGTAAACTTTCAGAAGTATTTTCAAAATTAAAATAAATAAAATGTAGACAATTTTTTCAATATTAGAAAAACCGCCTTAAAATCTTCTAGATTTTTTAAACATTTTTAGCATTTTTTCGAAATATTTTCAAATATTTTCTTCAGATTAATTTTTGAGAATAAAAAATCATTACAAATTTTTCTAGGAATCTTAAGAAAATTTGTTAATTTTCGTGAAGCCTTTAAGAATTCTTAAAAAGCTTCTAAATTTGTTGTTCAAAATCTTTAAGAATCTACGTTTTGCTTAAAATTTTTTGAAATCTCTACAAGCTTTAAATTATATTTGAGTCTTTTCAGAACTTTTGAATATATCTTTGTAATCTTGCGAAATTGAAAATTTTTGTTGTCAAATATTGTATACTCTTCCTCGAAATTATGGAAAATCATTTGAATATTCAGAAACCTTTCTCAATTTTTTCCTAAAATAATTTTTCAAAATTAAAAATCATTTGCAATTTTCCCAGAAATCTTGAAAAAAAAAATGTATTCTCTTGAAACTTCATAAAATCCAGGAACAAATTTCTCTTGAAACCTTAACAAAATAGCCGTGGCTACATCTACCGAAATTGCGGTACAACAAGCCGGATTTTTTTGGTGCCAATAGGGGAACCTGGAAAAGGGGCTATTTGTATTTCATTTTTAATTCTCACAGAACTATTACTGTCTATACCGTTAATTTTTTTGTTATCGGAAAATGCCCAGAACTGAAATATTTTTCAATGTTAAAAAATTTTCTCTTTTATTAATAATGTTTAGGAACATTTAGAAATGACTTTTACGAACTGACTACAGTTACAGAAATTTCCGTAAGACTAACCCCTCTTACAGCTCGTTCAGGTCCTAATAGATATACTTAAAAAGTAATAGCTATACTTGATCGGTTACATTTTCGGAAAATTCTGAAATATTAGTCAGTTTCTAAAGATCATAAAATAAAATTGCTTATTTTGAAATTCCAATTCACAAAATTAATGGTGCAGGAAATTCTTCATTTGTATTAGTAGATGAAAAAATTGACAAAGGCCACTAAAAGTTATATTCACGCAGTGCCGCAACCAATCAAGTTTTCGACAACAATATATACACATTGTTAAACTTATTTTTCCAAATTAATACGATGGAAAAAATGTATTCCTGAATTAATGACGAAAAGAGACCTAAGAGGAAAGCAGCATTCATCAGAATAAAACTCTGAGCATTATCGACGAGCGGAAACGTGGAAATAAGAAGCAGGTTGCCTAGATACCCGAGTTATGTTTGGGGATGGAATTGTATTAATAACACACACATGCATGTCTCAAAGATCCTTCTTCTATAGAGAAAATGGTTTCTCTCCCCTAATCCTATGCGCGTAATTAGCAAACCCTCCTTCCTCCCTTCTGCCACTCCGTATTTCTACACAACCCTCATGGCCTATATGCATTTTCCCTGGTTTTTCCTTTTTCCTCCTTTCCCTTAATTTCTGGGAACAATACCTCGTGCTGGATGTTGTCCTAAGCTGCAGTCTCTAATTACGAAGGGGAATCGAGATGGGGCTCTCTTATGGGCTTTCGCGACAACACACTCGGTGTCCAAATATGTTTTCATTCTATCCTACTCTTTAATTTATTGTTACAAGTATATACAACATAACAACGATTTGATTCTATGTAAAAATGTTTGTGAACTATATTGTTCCAATATTTTTTAAATATCGCTGCAAGCGGTCCTTAAAATTAAAAATGATTAAAAACTGTATCTGAAAATTACAAATAGTTTTCTAAAATTCCTAAATGGTAACAGAAATATAAGTTATCGTGCCCGGAAAAAGTGCGCAGTTAGCAACTGCGCACTCCTCGCTTTTCGATCGTGTTCGAAGCGGGCAAAACATGCTGGTTGTGGTCATGGGCGGCAATGCACTGCAAAAGGTTGTGTTGAATTATAACGATGCAGTAAACCTACTTTTTCCGATGTTAAATGATCTCAAGCGTGAAAAGGAATCAAAATTTGTACGACGATTTGCAAGCGACAAGTAGCAGCTACGTAAATTAATAATGAATGTATTTTCCAGGTTAAATTGAATGGTGAGTCCGCTGTTTACGTCAAATGACGCCCTCTTGACTAGATAGGCTATGTCTATTTTTTTAGCCTTTTTATATTGTCAAGATATTTCTTGATATCGATTGGAATATTAATTAACACACTTAAAATCAATACAATTTGTCGAAATCCCATAAAAACCCTTGAAAAAAATGTGAAATTCCATTGAACCTGCGATGATATTTCCCGAAATCCTGGAAAATTGACAGCTCTTAAAATCAGGTGAAATAATTTTAATTCTCGGAAATCTGATAAAATATGTTTAAATTCCTTCATAATACCTTGGATTCTTCTAAAGTGTCCTAAAACCTTATAGGATAAGTGCACCGGTCTCCGGACCCGTATCAGTGGTCGGACGAATATTTATTTTCTCTTAACCAAATTTTTAGCATCTTATAATAGTTCAATCATGTGAAAGAGATTGACATTTATTTTCTAACCAATTTTTAAAAATTTGAAAAATATAATACTTTTTTATGTATATCATGCAATTTTTTTAAATACCTTAAAATCATAAAAATCCTTGGAAAATTTATTAATCTCTTGAAAATTTCGTTGGAAATTTTTTTGTACGAAAAAGACTTTCAGTACGAAAAGTGGGACCTGGAAAAGGAACTATTTGTACCGAAATTTTTATACAAATAGTCGGATTTTTTAATCTTTTGAAATTTCCTAAAATTTTCTAAAGCCTTGAAAATTCCTTGGAATCTTGTAAAACATCCTCAAATTATAAAAATCCTTTAAAATCCATTCGGCTTCTTGAAAAGTATTGATAATTCCTTGAATTATTTAAAAATATCCTAAAATATTTCAAATTCTTTATAATCTTTGGAAATGCCTTCAAATACTTGAAAATCTCTTATAAATTTTGAAATCATGTGAAATCCATCAGAATATTAAAAAATTCCGTGAAATTACATGAAATCGAATAATATTGATTGAAACTCATTGAAATCCATTGCAATATTTGAAGTCCTTTGAAATCCTTCAAGATCATGTGAAATTCATTAAAAATACCTTATTGAAGATTCCTTAAAATTATTGAAACCTGTAAAGAAGAATTTCAATTGGCATTAGGGTCGATAGTATTCATTTTTGTTCTGCAATCAATTTTAAAGAAGTATATAATCTTTCTTTTCAAATTAAAATAAAATTTTTTGATTTTCTGGAAATCTTTCAAATTTGTTAAAATCTTTTGAACTTTTTAAAAAGAATACAACGAACCGCTCTCAGGGTCTGCAAGATATTCACCGGGCCGGTTACTAAATGCCAGTCATCAGCTTCTGAGTGAAACCCGGTAAGATGAGATATCTTTTTAGCTTACGGGTATGAACAACAGGAGTTTATAATTAGAACACATGCTTGTAAACTAAATATAATAGACTTGTAAATTCAGTTCTATTTTTAATAAACATTGAAATTGTAAATGAAAATCGCACATATTTTATGTAGACTAGATTTGTATTTCACACATCTTGCAGGAAAAGGAGCGATAAGTAATCAGTAACATTTTCCTAACTAGTTTCTCTAATTGGTCTTCATAATTATATAAAATACGCGTAAAATTCAAATATATAGTTTGCAATATAATAATGAGATATTACCATTTGAAAAAATGTAAATGATGATTCATGCAGAAGAAAATTGACGAGAGGCATACATACCGAGGTATTACGTTTCTGGAGCGTGGCAGCGAGTATTTGCGAAGCACGCAAATACAAGCCGCCTCCGCACGCGCTGATGTGTGAGTCAGAGTCGGTATTATTTGCTTGATGAATGATTTAGCTTCGCTTCCTCTTTCTCACTCTTCCAACTTATTTCTTCTGTGGCATCTCCTTTTATCCAAAGAAGAACCGCGGAGAAGTTCACGAAAGCGAGATACAGATTGGGAAAACAGAGAGGGAGGAAATGCCACGAAGAGCAAAGTGAAATGGAGGGAGAAAAGAGGGTGGCAACTAAAACCGTCTGTATGGAAGTTTGAGTGAGAGAAAAGCAGCTAGGAAGAAAGAAGAAACGACTCAGGAAAATGTGGCTGGCGCTAACTAAGGGCGTCGGCTAATCAATATCATCAGAGAATGGCCGCTTGCCTCATTCACCCCCCTAAGAAAACCCTCCACTGTTCTGTAATTCTCCAGAAATGCGTACTCTACTCTGCATCAAATTATTCCCAAAATATAAAGAAAGGATTGTAATAATATCAGTAATAGTTTCTTGAGAGTTGGAATGGAGTGGATGGTTTTAATCATTTTCTTACGGAATATTAAAGTAGTAATTTCGTTTTCTGACAATCCGCCCGAGGCATAACCTAGAGCCATATTGGGAATGGTCCCTAACTCGAGCCAGCAGTTTCTTTAATCTTGCGATGTTTGCATGGTCCGACCTCGAAGTCCACCCCTATGTCCGAGACAAACGGAACAACCCTCATAGGTAGGACTACGAGTCCGCAGAAAATTAAATTATCTCGCTTCTCAGAGACCAAATTTAGGAGAGTAGAGATTGAAACTGTCTCTTGTGCTGGACAATACTGCGGCTAGGTAGAGATTTAATCGATTCGGTATAGATGGTAGAATCGGTATCAAACCTCAAAATAGCTTCAGAATCTTTTGATGTTTTGATGGAAGTCTGATCCCATTCCTATTGGACAAGATCTCTCCTATTCCTAAAGCTTTAGTGCAAAAGTTTGTTAACTAATTGTCGACCTTCTCATCCCTAGAAAAGATAACAGTATTCAGAAGAATCTCGTTTTTGGAAACAAAGCTCAGGTGTTTGCTGACACCTGGTAATTTTCTAGTAAATCGAAATTCCCTTCGGCCAAGGCTGGCCACTATTTCGACCCCGAGGAAAGCAGCTCGCATAAACAGAGCCATTCATTTCAAGAACCCTCATGCCTCCCATTGCCCAATGGGCTTCTTTCCCTCTTTGCATTCCCTCCGTTCATTCGTCCAGCGGCGCGAACTCCATTCACGGGTTTATCACTGTCCAGATAACAACGATTTACCTACACGCGAGGCTTAGGGTCGACTTAGAAGGGGTGGTTTTGTCGAGGAAGACGCAAAAGAGAGCCCAGAAATGGGGAGAAAGTGAGAGAGCCATAGAGGGAGTGAGAGCTTTTCGGGTGGGTGGAGGGTGGATCTGGCCAGCCACCTTGCATTCAGGAGTATTTCACTTTAACGGCACCCAAGGGAATTGGCTGACCCGGCCAGACCCTTCAGCGTTTCAGCATAATGGACCTCTACATTACTTATTCGTCCTGGCCAATGTCCTCGTCCACCAGGAAAACCGCGGAAAGTCGTTTCCACATCTAGAGATCGACTTTAATCTCCCTTTTTGATTAAAAGGGAGGAAACTTTCACATAGAATTCAAGTAGTTTCGATTTTTCTGTCTCTGATCTCTCTAGACTCTAGACTCTAGAGGATAATGTGATACAGAGTACAATACAGTCTATAAGTAGATACAATTTAATAATAATTTACGACCAGACCTTAACTAGCTAATCATTTAACCAAGTCTGATAATTGTCTTCTCTCGTCTTCTCTCCTAGTTTTTAAATTCAGAAATATAAGGCTTATACTTTCAGAGTCCATAACAATATTGTGGATTGAGTTATCAGCTAAGATTCTAGAATTTCCAACAGTTGGTCTTGTTTGTTGAAAAACTGTCGTTGAAGAGTAAACAAGATTGCAGTTCGAGAAAGGCTTTAGCGACAAATAATAGTGTTGCTCTAGTATAATAGGTGTCTTTCCAACTGAACGATGATCGCTTCTGCGATTAGTCTCTTTTCCAACCAGAATGTTGCATTCGGCAAAAAAAAATTATTGCAGTGTTAACGGTGTTGTCCCTGCATAACATCGGCCTTTCTCGTGACCGAGGGCAATTTATACGGGTAGAAGACTGCTTCCCATGGCAAAGATAAACATCGAAGTATCACAATTATGCTGGGCCTTCAAGAACTTTGTACTTCAGGGAATTCAGAAGCCTCGGGCCAGCGGATTTGCGTGCTCAAAGAACAAAGTTCCTTAAATTAAGAGAAACGATCATTAGAAAATTGAAAATTTCAACAATATTTCATCCTCTGATATATTAAATTCTTATTTTTTTGATTTGATACATCTCTTGTGAGTAAATGTTACCCGCCCTTTGTTTTTCCATTTCTTTTATGTTCCCGATTTCTTTTCTTAATGCATCATATTCCTTCATTGATTAATTTTACTTGTTCCCCTTCTTCCCCTATTACTATTGCTGAATTTTATTCATTCCATATTTTCTATTTAATTTAATATTGTTGCCCTTAATAAGATTAATTCAATTTCATCATTTTCCTGTCAAATGCATATTTCTAAATATCGTAATCTTTTAATTTTCTTTTAAATCCTTCTCCCAAATTTCTTTTTATTTTCCTTATTATTTTTCCCCTATAGCCCATATTTTCCATGAAATTTAATTCTTCTTCACCTTCCTATTATTTTGTCCTCTTCCTTGAATATTCCTTTTTCTTTACTATGATAGATTCACATTCATGGACTTGTATCTTTCTTTTACCATATCTGATATTTTTCTTAGACTACCATGTATTCCTAATGCAATTATTATTTCTGCTCTTAACAAACGTTCCTGTTTCCTCTTCTATTTTCTGTTCTCATAAAGCTTTCTGTTAATTTTAAATCTCTTGGCACTTCTAACCTATATTTCCTCTTATTTTACTCCTTCGTTGATTCCTTTGCTTGTCTATCACTTCCTACTTCATCTACTTCTTCTCGAATGTCTTATCATCCGAATTATTCACTCTTCTTATACTACTCTCTTTGTCATTTTTAGGGCTTTATAGCCTCGGGCGGAAAACTTATATTTTGGGTCGGGTGTCCATTCCTCCGTCGTACTTTTTTCCCGGGAGGGGAAGTCTGGGTGGGGTAGTAGGGGAAGTGCTGAGAATTATGGAAGGAGAAGTAGGGAAAGCGATTGCAAGTGATGGGTGGGAAAGTGATGGGAGGGGAATTGAGAGGTGGAGAAGCAGGAAAGGGAAGGGTAAAGAGGGGAAGTATGTGAAGTGGGAGAGGGATAGTAAGGGAAGTGATGGAAATGAAGTGAGGGGAAGTAGTGGAGGGAGAAGTAGGGGAAGGGTTACGAATTGAGGGACAAGACATTGAGGTTAGGGAAGGAAAGTAGGGGAAGTGGGAGGAGGGGAATCGTGGGAAGGGAGAGGAGCGGAATCATGGAAAGGGAGAAGGGAGAAGAAGTAGTAGAAATGAGGGGCTGTAGAGGAGTGGGGAAGGAAATTTATGGAAAGGGAAGATTTGAAAAACTTATTGAACGTCTCAGGAGGCTGAAAAATCCTTTTTTTAGACGCGCGGCGCCTACTTTCAATTTAATTAATTTTTTTCTGGTCTCATTTATGAGTACTTTTTTTTCATCATACTTGTTTCCCCTTTCGACTCCTATTCCATTCTTCCTCAATTTATCTATTCCTCCATTTTCATCAAATAATTTTCTCTTCAACCTTGCTCATCTTATTCTTTTATCTTTTTCCCACATCACTTCCTCATCTTCCTTTCATTACGATAAAATTCTCCAGCTTTAGATACTTTTTCTCGTATATCCTACCTCTCTCTACAAACTATTACCTATTCCTTTCGAAAAATTAATTTCAAGCATCCTCCAATTACTCTGAACTCTTAATAATCAATTTGTTTAAATAAATGTTTGAACTTGCTTGCTGAGCGATGAAAGTATTAAAGGAATGCATTAGCGTTGCTGACCGCGTATAATCTTTTCTCGTAGTACTTGAAAGAATTGAAAATTCCTGCTCAGTCAAGGGTTGAGGGACGTTGGGATAAAATGCAGGAGAGTTGGGGGGAGGGGGTGGAGAGCAAAGAGAGGCAGGAGCCGACGGCGAGCGCGGATAAAGCGTCCGATATAAGATTAATAGTAGAAGCTGACCGTCGACGAGGGTGGCTGTCGATGGTGATTCCTCTTTGAAGGTGGACCCAAGGGTAGTGGCCAAATTGAATCCTGTTTAGGACAGGAAAGAGGAACCAGGAGGAACGCGTCCGAAGCCCCCGGGCTATCTTTCAATAAGTAAATTGCTGCCACCTACCTTTCTTTTATAACGCATGCATCTTTTTATCAAAAAATAGATCTGCTCTTCAATTTAGAAAATTTTTCCTATTCAGAATTTTACCATAATAACTTAAAAGGGCATATACAAAAGTTAACAAGCATGTTCATTATCTACTCACCTCAATGCTAAAGTTAGTCTATTTTTCGGATAAGAAACGTTATGTAATGTAAGCTAACCTTTGCGTCATTTCATTTGTCGATAAAATTTATATCTAGTGTGCATAAATCAGTTATAAGACTTTAAATAGAATATCGTGAAGGATATACTGAAGTCATCAAAGAAGTAGTACCATAAAAAATGATCGAACATCGAGATTAATTATCGCCGCCTTTATTACCTCTGTTTAGAGAGCCGGGTCCCTTTGAGCGATCGGCTCAATGTCGTATTTAATTTATGAGCGAAGGTTCTAAAATACCGCGATCATACATATGATTGATGGGTATTTTATTCTTGATCCATGGAGAGGCGGAAGTCGGGCACAACTCGTGCTCTTTATTAGAGATATAATATAGAACGATTGTCAATAGACCCATTTGCTTATCGACCATTGACTAATAATTACCTGAACGAACTTCGGAATGCAGATAACTCGTGTGCATGAGCACGTAGGACAATGTATGACACGAGTTTAATCGACATGCTACATCCAGAAACGTTGTTGGGAATTTCCTGTATTGAACCCTGCAGAATAATAAAAAGAAGTGAAACAATTTTGTGTTGAAGAACTACTATCTAATAAAATCTGGAATTGAGCTGCTGGGTGCAATAGTAGCCTACCTTTATTTTCAGAATTCACTTCTTTTACATTTGTTCTGCATAAAGTTATGTGCTTAACAAATGAACAACAAATGACATCTACAAATGAAAGTAGGGTATTATTGCTCATCCAACAGCACAATTCCAGATTTTATTAGATGGTATAGTTCTTCAACACAAAATTGTTTAACTAAAATAAAATGCCGAACGACTTTCAATCAGTGACCCTCTCTAAGTGTTATCAAGAACAGGATCGATATCACGACTGATGTTAATGAAAGTCTTTAAGCAACAACACCTATTTCAAAACTCTTATTTTGGGAAAACCCAGTTTCATAATTGACAGAATTATTTTGAGTCTAGATAGTTTGTAGTTTGTCCTGAAAAATTGAGACACTCAATTAAATACTTTAGTTTAATCTACGATTTAAAATTGGATGAAAATTTCTGCAGTAGTACAATTTGGAATATGAGATGAAAATCCAGCTTTCCTTGCTGGAGCAGCTTTACCGTTTCTCTGAGTTTGCTCTTGTCACACAACTCACTGAGAACCGATCGATAAATCCCCTGGCCCCTGATACTTTTACACATGGAAAACTCCTGTACTTTGTCCGTGGTAGTGCTGTGAGTATTTTTCATTGTCGGTCACATACTCGGAAAAATGTGACCTGTTATACTAATCCAAACGAGAAATAATGACAAATAAAATATATAGAGAGAGAATGAAATCATTTCAGTAGGAGATTTCGGAGACATAAAAATATGAATGTATTTATTCGATGAGCAAAAAGTAAAATTTTGTAGAAAAAATGGAAAGAGCTAAAAAGTACAGAATTGTAAGAATGGATTTGCAAGAAATACAAACAGCACTTTTATAAGAAACAAGTGTCGAAACATATCTTTTGAAAAATGCTCTTGTAGATAGCGCTTGTACAAATATAAGGACACTTTACAGAAAAATTGAAAATTATATATTATGTTTGCAGTTTTGTAGCAAATTGTACATGGAGGATTTCTATAAGATTTTACTTTGTATATTAGTTATTGAAGAACATCAGGTGACCGATGTTTAAATTATCATAAATGAATTTTGCGGCTTGACATATGAAGATTGTTGTTATGACACATACATACATGATTACAGTCCTTTTTATTTAAATATATATGATAATAATAAAATTGGGACAGCAGTGCGTTTTGGATAAAGTCAATTCAAACTTATTAAATCAAGTATGAACTTTTGTTTATTGAATGAAAATGTTTCCTTGGACTCAAAAGAAGTATGTTCAATCATGAGTAAAAGTTTATACTTGATTTATTATTTTTAAATTACCTTCGTTTAAAAACGTACTGCTTTTGAGTTGGTATAGAATTGTTTTGTATAAGATTGTACTTAGTATTTTTTGTACATTTTATGCAGATTGCAGTGATTCCTACAATGTAATGTATTCACTTCCTCGCTATGCAAAGAAAGAAAAATAGCAGAAAATTAAGAAAACCTTATGAAACCGCATTTTCATACAGCAGAAGAAATTTGAGGTGAAAAATGAGAATTACAGAGATACTTTGACAGCAGCACGTTTTGAGCAAAGCCAATTCAAACTTCTTAAATCAAGTATGAAAATTTTATACTTGATTTAATATGTTAAATCTGACTTTGTCCAAAACGTACTGCTTTTGAATTAGTAGAATTGTTTTGTGCAAGATTGTATTAAGTTTTTTTTTTTACATTTTATACAAATTGTAGTGTTTCGTACAATTTGCTTTATACAATCCCTCGCTATTCAATAAAAATGAGAGTAGCAAAAATTGAAGGAAAACTGAATTATCATATTTTTCCTGCAGAATAAGAAATATGAGGTGAAAAATGAGAAATGTAGAGTTGCGTCGACTCAGTGGATAGATGAAGGAGGTTGCGCCATTCTGGCGAACGTGAATAATAAAAAGGTTTTTCACCGGAGGAGGGTGAAGGCATAAGAAAAGAAAGGGTTGCGCAAGCGCGATCCGCCCTTCTTCAGTCGGGGGTTGCGAGCCACCCCGAAGCATAACTCTGCTCCACCGACACCTACAGCCAATCTGCATGCGATTCGTGGAGAATGCCGCCATTTTGAAACCAGTTTAAAGCGAGAGAGGGAATTCGTATTGAACTCCAATATCCAGTTTCTAGCCCCCAGACAAGGCCGCGCATTTTGATAAAAAAAATGAAAATTTCGAATATTGCATATTTTGCAGATTTTTGAATCCAAGCTTTTTTACGACCGGGAACAATAAAATAAATTTTGAGGATTAAGAATAGGAAAAATTATCTTTTCCTAACTCGGTATCGACTCATCAAAAGTGAGGGGAGGGGGAGGGGGCACACTATTTCTTACGTTTAATAAATATGGAGTAGAATTAATTTTTTTTATTGTGTTTGCTCGTGTGATGATTTCACGAAATAATTTCAATTCCGCGGATATCGTACATAATCTTTTGTTATTCCTTCAAGATGATACAATTCCCTAGAAATCCCTTCCAATTATTTATAAAGTGTGGGAACCTTTAAAATTCTTTAAAATCCCCTGCAGTTTTTTGAAATTATTGAAATCGATTGAAATTTCTCGAATCCCATTGAAATCCCTCATAATCCTTTACAAACCATGGAAATCACATAAAATCTCTAAAAATCGGTTCGAATCCTTTAAATTCCGCGATATATTTTGAAATATTACGGAAGCCTTTAAAATCCCTTTAAAATTCATGGACATCTTAAAAATATGTGGGCATCTTCACGAAACTCTGGAAATTCCTTCATTTTTCGAAAGACCTTGAAATCACTAAAAATCCCTGAAAACCTTTTGAAATACTTAAAAATTCCTTGCAATTGAGATTCTATCTGAAATTGTACTGGTTAATATTTTCAAACTCTTGAAATATATAAAAATCATTTAAATTCTGTGAAACCTCTCGTAATACTTTATACTTTTGTGAAATATCTTAAAATCCGTTAAAATTCTTTGATATCGTATGCAATCCCGTTGTTTTTATTTTCTGAATAGCTTGAAAATGCACGTATTGAATTTTCATACATACATATGAAAGTATTCTCTTTTGTATTACCATCATTGTACAAAATTTAATGAATATTTTTCGACTGATTTTTAAGAAAAATAATAATTTTTTCTTACTTGTTTCAAATTTTTCTATAATAAGTAACTGTTTTTCAAATTTATTTATTGTATTTGGTAAGTGGCACACAGTATGTCAAATCCTTATGCAAAAATGTCTAATAAGATGAAATTATTATTTTCCTTGAAAATTAGTTTAAAAATTTGAAATAAATAATGTACAAAAATTCAATGCATAGAAATTTAATACTTGAATTTTTAGGATATGGAGAAAAAATCAATAAAAAAGACAATACTCAAATAGGGGATCTCTATAAATCATATCCGATTTACAATTTTGTTTGTCGGAAAAATTTGTTGAAAAAAAAAGGTATAACTTAGGTTAGTGTGTTCAGATTCGAGATATCACTTAGAAAAATTTTGTTTAACCCTATACCGAAGATAGAATTTGTTTGATTTAAATAAAATTTGTTTCAGTCAAACAATGAAACAAATTTTGTTCAAATCAAAAACATATTTGTTTAAGTCAACCAAATATTTGTTTGATATGAAAGGAAGGATTTGTTTAATTCAAACAAACATTTTTCTGAGTAATCTTCCTTCATATAGATTTGCCTGATGAGGGTAAGGGCCCGTTACCAGAACACCGCATTATTCATATTTGAATGAAGTCTGGATAAGTCGATACAGAATTAAAAAATTATTTTTTATTATTCTCCTAATCCTGAACATTTTTATTTTTACAATTGTTTTTCAAGATGCATTCATAATAGGAATCTGATTCCTGAAATAATGATTGAGACAAGAAAGTGGGTTATCAGTTCTTTTATAATCTTCAACATGGCGTCGATATTTGAATGCGATTATATATGTGATGTCAAACTCCTCGACTCATTCAATTTCCGACACAACACTGATAATGCGATACGTAAATTCAATTGAATATACCCCTGCAACTGATTCATCCGCCTGTCTGAGGCCAACAGTATCCCGCAATCTGTAATCGAAATTTACTCGATCGATTTGTCTACGGAATTCGAAATCGAAAGTCCATCCAAAGTACATTTGATTGAAGGAACCACTCAATTGTGAAGTTATATCACAATATTTGATATGGTAATTAAGATTCATCCGATATGATCAATCAGATAATCGTCCAAGAAGTAAATATTTTTTTCCTTATAATTAACGAAATTATAATTTTTGAGGAAAAAGTGTTTGAGGAAAAAATATTGTTTACTGGTGATTGCATCATTCTGCAGTTGGGATTTTTGATTAAATTAATAATAACAAGGTGTTCTCGAGTCCAAGGTTTCTTGGTTCCTTGGAATATTTTTTCTGTAGACAATATTTCGAATTCCAAAATCTGTATTTTACAGATGTGAAAGATTAATCCAGGGTGGCTACAGGTGAGGGAAAGCCTGACAGGTATCTTTCTAAATTCCTTAAAAACTCTTGAAGTTCTTAAAAATCCGCTGGAATTCATCAAGTTTTCATCGAATTCCATTGAGTCCCTTTTTGGGCTAGAATTAGAAATTTGTCACCTTTGTTAACTTCTTCGGGTTTCGGCTGTGGCAGCCTTGAGAATAATAAATAAAAGATGTATAAATTTAAATTTAAAATGTTTCCATTCCATTTATAAAAGATTCTATAATAAAAATGTTACAAGATTATAATTTTGTTTTTAAACATCAGGGAAAATGAAAACATATTCAGGAAAAAATCAGGGAAAAGTCAAAGAATTCTGAAAATGATGCTTTGCAGCCACCCTGGATCATTCCAATTTTTTATTGGCAGGTAAATTACAAAACATAAGTAGAGAACAAGGGTGTACTCTAATAAATAAATAAAAAACTCCCATCAATACTAAAAAAAATTGCCTAAAATATGAGAGGCCATATTGCCGGTGCGAATGGAAATGACGACTGTCGCGGTCAGGAGTCCCACACACGAAGGGGTTGTAAAAAAGGGGGATTGGCTTCTCTCATTTTAAAGTCACAATGGCAGACACACGTCGCTGGAATCTATCCGTCCATTTCGAAACTAAACTAAAACCTCGGATCGTGCATCTGCGTCCGTTTCTGCTTTAATATACCTGAATGAGTGTGTGCATCTGTATGATGTATTACATTATACTATAGGGAAAAATACAAACACAGTCAAATGTAAACTCGTTAGTACGTGCGAGGCACGAACTTAGCACGCGTTTGTCAGCCCTAGGGAGAAAACCAAGCAAGGCGAGGACCCACCCCACTTTTCAGCCCCTTTTCGAGGACCACTACCCTTCCTCAAACATTTTAAACATTCCCCCCCCCCCCCCTTGTCTGCTTTAGAGTTTAGCGCATATGCGCATTTATATACATGTTGCGCGTATACATATGCACGAGCGTGCGCACGACTTCGGCGCACAATAGGACCTCTGCCGTTACGCAATTCTTTTTCATTCCCGTGACAGACGAGCCGCGGCACGAGCGACTCTGCACCCTTTGTTGCGCCGCGTCACTCAGTCCACTCCCGCATTTCAATTTCAAACATGAAACCGCGGATGCATTCATTTTGCAAATTTTTGCAGCTCGAGATTTTTTACTTCAGGTGGCACTGTGCGGCGTGCAGTGAATGCAAAATTTAATGGTCTTAATATTTGTTTCGATCTGCCTTTCTTAAGGTATTTTCATTTTCTTTTTGTCCAGAAATCATGGGGCTCTGAATGATTGAATTCTTTGATAAAAAGTGCCACAGAAAAAACTAGGGTTTCGGTAATGTTGCGGCTTAAGTAGGAGTTGGTATTCTTTAGAAAATAAGACTCCAATAGAACTCTTTTTGAGAGTTCCTTTTTAGTTCGTTGAAATCCCATAGATGGCCAGTGATAGGTGTGTCGGTTTCAACTGCACATGTACTGAGAAGCGCGGGCCTATTAAATTTTTCGCAGTGCAATATTATTTAATCGGTATTATAAAGTAAAAACAAGAAAGGCTCTATTAGAACTCATACGTTAGGTTCTTTTGGAACATTTTATCTTTTTGGGTTCCTTTTTAGCAAGAGAGGTTGCCTTTTGCTGCAGCTCCTTTAGAACCAAAAATCGGTTCTAATGGAAACCTGAGTTTTTTCTATGAGGTATTTTAATTTTTTTGGTTGGAAATCATCTGGCTTTAGATGATTGAATAGCTCGATAAAAAGTGTTCAAGAAACGATGCGGAAACTTACTTCTCTATAGAAGATAATGCGTTAAAAAAATGAAGAGACAAGATGAAGAAATAAACCTGCTGTTCATAGAAAAAACTAGGGGTTCGCTAATGCTGCGGCTCAAGTAAAAGTTGCTATCCTTTAGAACTGAGACAACAATAGAACTCTTTTTGAGAGTTCCTTTTTAGTTCGTGGATATCCGATAGATGGCCAGTCATGGGTACCGACGTTTACAACTGCGCATGTGCTGTAAAGCGCGGACCTATTTGAAATCAATAAATACTGTAATAATCACACAGATAAATATTAACAAAAGTTTTTTTTTAACAGATTATATTCAATGATAGAAATACCTTAAATAGGCCAGCGCTTTTCGGTACATGCGCATCTCAAAACTTTTACAATTTGAGTGTGATAAATAATTGATGATAAATAATTTATTAAATAAAAAATAAATAATTTTAGTATCTTACAGAAGTAGAATGTTAAAATATAGTGGTAGAATTTTGTTCTTTTGAAGATAAGAAAAGTTTCAGTAATAATATTGGATCGTCAAAGAATTATAGAAAATTTGCTGTACTTTCTAATTTTTAATCAGTGCGAATTAAGGGCTTACATACACGAAAATTAATTAGAATTTTTAAGAATACCCTACAATATTTAAAATACATTGCAATACCTTCAAATTACTGAAATCTATTAGAAATTCCTTGAAAACTTTGAAAATACACTAAAATTTTTCAAATCCTTTGAAACTTTTTTAAGCATACCTTAAAATCTGGTAAATTCTTAGGAATCACCTAAAATTACTGAAATATATTATAAATACGTTAAAATATTTTGAATTCCTCAGAATTTTTTCAAATATCCTAAGAGCTTTAAAATTCTTAAAAATCTTTGGTAATACTTTAGAATATTTGAAAATCTTTTAAATCGCTCAATTCTTGTGAATGAATTCTTAGAAATCCATTAGAAGATTATAAAATCCAGTGAAATTACATTAAATCTGGTGATATATTTTCTAAAATTCTAGAAAATTTATTAAAATATCTTGAGAACTTTTAAAATCCCTAAAAATCGTTGCAATTCTTCCATATCTTTCGAAATTCTAGGAAATTTTTCTAACCCCCATGAAAATTGGGTTAAATCCCTTAAAATTATTCAAATCCCTGCAGATTTTAAATCTCTTAAAATCGATGAAATCCTCGGATATCTGATGAAATATTATAAAACCTCGTATGTCTTGTAAAATTGTTTCATACCTTCCGAAAGTTTAGGAAATTCTTTAAAACCCGATGAAAATTTTGTTAAATCTTATTTTACAAATTATTGATATGCCTCAAAAAAGAAAGATGAAATTCATGAGTGGATTGGCAATGAACTACAACATGGAATAGTGCACAATTTAGAGGCATATTCATTCATTCTATGAACAAGAAGTACCAATAATATATTTTTCAAAAATTTCAAAATGGCCCCACTCATATAGTTGAAAAGTATAGTAATGCCATACAATTTTCTTGGAGAACGCGAAAAATTGATTTAAAAAAAAAATGGTTACTTTTTTGTTTATAAAATCAGAGTGTTGCAATATTTTATTTTTAAAATAACTATAATAAATCGTACACCTCTTACATACCTCTTTCTGGGCTAGGGATGATAGAAATCTTGTAATGCAATCTTTACAAGAAATGATTAAATTTAAACTAATACTATAAAACAAAGCTAAAAGAATTGCAATTTTACACAAAAAATTACAAAAGACTATTGCGAATGAAAATCGTACAAAAAATAAAAAAATATAGAACTTGCACAGTGAAAATTAATTCGAGAAATAGTCAATTCTACCACACATTATGATAAAAAAAGACCTAATTTGTGGAAGAAACGTTTTCTAATATTTATTTGCAATTCAAAGGAAGTAATTTCCCGTTTTCGAATAGCCATCAGACGTCCTGGTGCAAGAGCACAAAAGCGAGTCTCGTGCGAGCCAGTAATGGCAATGGACCAGGTTGTGGTAGCGGCTACCAGTTTTTCTCGAGGAGTCGATCGGGACCAACTGCATCCGCAGACTCCGATATATAATGCATTACGCATGCACGCCGGGATGCATTGCATGAAGAGACCAGAAGGTGGACTTGGAACTTGGAACTTGGACGCCGGTACTTTTCTCAAGTTGGCTCGAAGTGGCTTTATAGTTTCACTCTTCACGGCCCACGGTCCCAGCTTATACAAACCTACGCACATTCGCACACGCGTATTCGCTCACGCGTATTCACACACGCGTCTTCACACACGCGCCTTCACACACGCGTCTTCACACACGCGTATTCACACTCGCGTATTCACACACGCATCTTCCCATAAGCATCTTCACACACGCATGTTCGCATACGCGTCTTCACACACGCGTATTCGCACACGCATTGCGCGCAACCAATTGCATTGGCGGTCTACCGACCAATCGGATTATCCTACGATGAATTCATCCCTTCTCTCCGCTCCAGCCGTCAGTACGAAACGAGCTGCAGTTTGCTTTAAAGATTTCTTTTTTATTTCTTTTCCCTCCCTTTCTGTCTCCTTCCGACTATTTGCGGCTTCTTTTCACTCTTTCTCGAATCTTTTCACCCTTTCGCTGCTTTTCTGCTGCAGATGAGAGAAATCAAAGGGTGCCAACGCAAAAAGATGTTTCTCAAGTGCAATTTGTGCATGAAGGGTGTTCGCAAAACTTTATTTTCAAAATTCCCTGATTCTTCCCTGACCAATTTTTCATTTTCCCTGAACATTGGTATTCAAAGACTAGAATTTCGATATTTCAACGTATTTAACATAGTATCTTTTATAAAGGGAATAATTATTTAACATAATACTTAAATTCTCAACAAAAAGATGAAATCTCAACGAAAAATATAATAGTTGAGATTTCATCCGAAAGAGATTTTCATTTCAAATAAAAAACAAATGAATTCATAAAAAAGATGACTTTTCAACAAAATAGTTTCTTCTACCAAACTGTTGATCTTTTAAGCCAAAAAGACGAATTTTATACAACATAGTTGAATTTTTAATCCTAAAATATGAGTTTTCAATAAGAAAGTTTATTTGCAAACAAAAAAGACTAATTTTTAATAAAGTAGGATTCTTGAACGAAAATATATATATATTTTAACAAAGTATTTCAACTTCTTAAGGAGAAGTTGAATTTGCTATCAAAGAAGTTTAATTTTTAATCAAGGATTTGCATACGATATTTCAACAAAATAGTTGGATTTTCAACCAAAACAGATTTTTTAGTAAAGAAAAAATAAAGAAAATTTCAACCGAACTGTTGGATTTTTAGGCCAAAAGAACCAATTTCCAACAAAACAGTTAAATTTTCAACCCGAATTTATACATTTGTAACGAAAAAGTTAATTTTCAACCAAATATTTGAATTTTTTACTAAAATAGTTGAATTTTCAAACAAAAAGGATTATTTCAAAACAAAATAGGTAAATTTCCAACCAAAGAGTTGAATATTTAACGGAATACATACATTCTCAAATAAATAGTTGAATTTTTAAATAACAATAAATTGAAAAAAATATTCCAATTTTAAATCAAAGAGATGAATTTTCCACATAAATATGAATTCACAACGAAAAAAATAATTACTAATATTTCAACCAAAAAAAAAGAAGAATTTGAAAGAAAACATTTAATTTTTTTAACCAAAGAATTGCATTTTTAACAAAATAATTCAATTTTCAATCAATTAGTTGAATTTTTCAACAAATAGTTGAATATTCCATCTCAAAATATGAATTCTCAACTAAAAAGATGAATTATCAAATAAATAGTTCAATTTTTAACTAACAAAGATAAATTTTCAACAAAAATACAAAACTTTAATTATAAGTGAAAAAAATTAATTTTCAAGAAAATAGTCAAATTTTTAACCATAGGTATGAATTTTCAACATGAAGTTGAATTCTCAACGAAAAATATAATGGTTGATATTTAAACAAAAAAAAAACAATGCATTTTCAACAAGACAGTTCAATTTGTAATCAAAGAAATGAACTTTCAACAAAAGAATTAAAGTTCCAAAAAATAGTTGAATTTTTAACCAAATAGTTGATTTTTCAACCTACAAAGATAAATTCGTCAACCGAAGAAAAAACATTTTAAAAAAATACAAAACAGTTGAATTCGACCAAAAACGACCAATTTTTAAACATAATAGCTGAATCTTCAACCAAATAAAATTAATTTTCTACCAAATAGTTGCATTTTCAACCAAAAAATATCGTATTTCTACCAAAATATTTGAATTTTCTACCCAAAAGGGTAGTTTTAATAAAACAGTTGAATTTTCAACTAAATGGGATGATTTTTTAACAAAATTGTTGAATTTTCAAGAAAATAATTTTTTTCTGAAAAATATGATCGTGAGGGGGAAGCAACTGAAAATAGAAATAGAAATACAAGGTGAATAAATTACTAACAAGAATATTATATCAGGGGCGCCGCCAACTTCATTAAAAAAATTACCTAACTTTTACCTGACTAATTTTTCATTTTACCTTACCATCAATATTCAAAGATTAAAATTTTAATCTTGTAACATTATTATAGTAGAATTTTTATTTAATGGAATAAAACAAATTTCAATTCAGAAATTTTGAATTTATTATCCTTGACAGTTATTTAAAGTACTTCTTATAGAAATTCCCTGACTTTTACAAGATTTTTTTCAAAATCCATAAATTCTTCCTGACATTTCCTGACCAATAAAATTCGCTGAATTTACCCTGATTTCCTGATTTTCCTGGACCTACAGACATGCTCTCCTGAGTTCCTCTACCAGGTGAAAAAATGCATAGAGTGATGTGAGGAAGAATTTACAGCGATTCAAAAAAATGTTGGATTTGAATTTCGCGCGCTTTCTGGGTTTATACTTTGGCGGGAGATTCAAATGAGAAATTAACATCATTGCCTTTTTCATGATCAGAAAGTAGTGTGTGTCAATAAAGATTGAAAAAGCTATCAAGACCAACCATCGGCAACTGCTGGAAGCTATTTGAGTGCAGTTGGAAATCTATTAAGGTCATGTTCCAATTCAGATGAAATGAAGTTAGACAGTTGGAGTCGAAACCTGATATTGTCTACATAAATCTTCGTTCTTCAACTTTCACATATTAATCCCACTCTGAAAAAGTGGAAATAACAAAACCTAAAAGACGCAAGAAAACTAGAAAAATGTTCAACAAAATATATTTTTTCTCCTATAAGAACTTCAATTCCCTTCAGAGAAACAACGTAATGATATATCCATTCGAAGATACTCTCTCGTAACGAGAGGTCTTACCTAAAGTCTGCAATGATAATAAAAACCGCAAACAGAAAGATCGACGTATATCTAGACTGAAAAAAGTCATAAATACGACGTCCTTAAAAACAAGGACAGTGGTCCTTAATAGGTTAACACAAGCATCGTTCTGAAGACAAAAACTACATACGCAATTCGATAGTCTCTCGTTGAAGTTAGCAATGATTTGCTTGAACGGATGAATAATGTATTCGAATAATATTGAATAATCGACATACTCGGCGGGCATAAAACAAACGACACCTTTCCGCCAATTCCCGTTAAGACATCGCAATAATATTGAAATATTCTGGTGCAGTCTTGGGATTGAATAATAATCAAATTGAAAAGCCAATTATAAAAAAAACAAGGGAAGAATATATGAGAGGAAGAGGTAAAATGCAAACTGGAGAGAAGCGGCGTGCGGTTGCACTTAACGAGTAACGAGTCACTGTACTAATGACTGATTGCGTTACGGTGATTTTAACCTGAATCAAGTTGGTACCCCTGTCGAGTCTCTTGCACAAAAGTGCCTTTACTATACACCGCGAAAAGGCTGATCGCATCCTCAGATAAGCCAAGTAGGCATCGTCATACATTTATGCATATGTATTCGTTTTAACTGCATAAGTATGCGGATCTACGTACACACACGTAAATGGATTCATGCAACCAATATGGCCGACATGCACCTTCAATGTGAGAATGTGGCAATGGGATGAATTAGATTCCTCTCTAGACTCCTCTCTCTAATCATTCGTAATCAGCTAATTAATCGCCAAGTCTTTCAGAAAACATCGCTTCACTTTCTATTATTTCCGAGATCTTCTTTTGTTGCGATTATGATCAAAAACGTCTTTATTGAAAACAACGTCACGCTAGTTTGAGCACTTTTTCCACCCCTCGCCTTCTTTCGTCATGGATCATCACGCAATGCATGAACATTTGCACCATTAATTAGATAGTTGAATCTTCAAGTCAAAATTTGTTCTTCGATTTTATTTGATAAATGCCTAAAATAAAATACGAAACGTATAGGGTAATCGGTACAATGTTTGGCACGCATGATTATTAGACATATCATTTAAATATGTTTATGTGAAAGAATACTCAGAAATAAAACTACGAATAATGAGTGGAAATCGTGTCAAGAATAGTTTTTGGCACGGCCAATCATTATAATATATAATTTAGTGGCCAATCATAAAATCATTGGCCTATGCAAATCACTATGTCATGACCAATCATTGTATTTTTTGACATTATTGTTAATTTTCTAAAGTATAAATTATCTACTACTTTAAAGCTTAACTTACTATGGTCATTCAAATCTTCATAAAACAGATTATCCATCTGGAAAAAGGCCAATAGGGTGGTCTAAAAATTTTTTTTTCGAATTTTTATGGGGACAACTCCCAAATTTGTTCGAATCCACCCAAAAATTAATTCATTTTTTTTGTTTAAAAAAAATTATATTCAGGGGTGCCGCAAGTTCCATGAAGTTTAACATGTTTTCCCCATAAGAAAAAAAGACGTTTTTGTCAATCTTATTCAGAATCCTCAATATTATCTCAATCGAGTTGAAACTCAACATTTCTCTTCAAAATCAGCCATAGAATTCGAATAAAATATCAATTTTCAAATATCACCCCCATAAGTCTGTTTTATAGGGTCCAAAGAAACCCCATAAGTGAAAAAATGGGGTTTGCGAGTTTTTGGCGCTAATTATGATTCTTTTGCGGTTTCTTCAATGCGAATTGTTTCTAATACATGAAATATCACTTGATACTGAAAATTAGATATTTTCATGAATTATTTAAACAATTTATTATCGTTTTTAGGAATTTCCTCATAGAATGGAGTTAGAAAGACGCGGTTTTTTCACAAATTTTCCATTTGTTGTCCAATTTTCAATTGGATGGAAGTTAATAAAATAATTGTTTAAACAATTCATTATACTAATTAATAATATTATATTTGAATAATGCCAGAAAGATGCGTTTTTTTTACATTTCTGGCTTTTTGTTTAATTTTCATTTGGGGCGAAGTAATAACGAATTCAAGTTAACAAAATAATTAGTTTAAAAAATTTATTATCATCGTTGATAATATTCCCTTTGCTTAATTGGAAGAATGTTGCGTTTTTTTCTGGAATTTGCAACTGTTTGTCTTTTTTTTTATCAGCCGTGACTTGATAATCAATTAGATTTAGCAAAAATAATGGTTTGAACAAATTATTATTGCTTATGACTATCTTCATCTATATCGATTGCGCCTTATAGTTGCGGTTTATCGGCAATTTTTACCTTTCTGTCCTTTTTTCACTTGGTGAGGTAATGAATGATTAAAGTTAGCCAAAAAGTTGTTTAAACAATTCAATATTGTTTATAACTATCTTTTTCAGATAAGTGCTAGGAAGTGGCGGTTTTTTTCTAAAATCTTTGACTTTGCATCGCCTTTTTATTTATGAACAAATAATAAGTCAACCACAACAAAAATGA
>JAABKJ010004196.1:0-24720 GCA_011634705.1 Andricus grossulariae
TTCAACTCATTGGCGGAAGTACCATTCAACATCTTGGTAATGGAGAAACATATACATATCTTGGAATACCGCAAGCGAAAACCCAAAATGTGCATATGGTAAAAACGGACCTTGAAAAAAGGTATCGCAAAATTCTCAGAAAAATTTGGGCTTCCAAATTATCTGGAAAGAATAAGATCCACGCGACCAATATGCTGGCTCTTCCTATACTACTAAACATGTTTGATGCAGTAAAATGGAACTTCGATGAGTTGAAGCAACTTGACCGAAGCACACGCAAGATGATGACGATCCATCGAAGTCATCATCGAAGATCTTCTGTACCTCGAATATATCTCCCTCGAGATAAAGCGGGTAGAGGCTTGCTAAGCTTAGAGTGTCTTCATTAAATAACGGTTATGGTTACAGCCTGCTCACTTCTAAATAGCACAGATTCTCTTATGCGACTCGTACATCAACATGAAGTCGTCCATGCTGCGGCGTTTCTATATCGTGCCGCAGATAGGGCCGCAGAGGAGCTTGGTCTCACATTGGATTCCAGCGACACTGCACATGTCTCAGCATCACTAACACCTTTGGTGCTCAAAAGTCGTGTACAGAAAGCAGTACATACGTTTCTACTAAGAGAACATGCTGACTAGTCCCTTCATGGAAAATTCTACGGCATCGTACGTAGATAAGAGCTCTCGCTGGGTCTGTCCAACATGTTTCTCAAGTCTGCTGGATTGAGATCGGAGATTGAGGGATTGCTTTTTGCCTGTCAAGACGGCGTTATAGACTCCTTAGTTTACCGCGAGTGCATAATGAATGTACCTGTAGGCGATACCATCTTAGGCACTTCTGCAGTGTCGATCTATTGCCGGTCTTGCCATAAGCCCTAGGGGAACTCGAGTCCGTTGTGGAGAATGATCAGTTTAAGATCTACTGGAATTCCTCATTCTCCACCACTCAACGTTTTAGGGCTGCAAAGCCTGATATTGCACTCCAAGATCTGAAGACCAAGATCATTTACGTGATTGAATTTTCGGCGCAAGCCGATGGTAATATCGCGGCAAAGGAGAAAGAAAAACGGGCGAAATATCAAGCTCTTCTCTTCGACCTGAGCAGGCTGTACCAAGGTTACAAAGTCCATCTTGTAGTTCTCATAATCGGCTGTGTTGGAGGCATGAAAGCTTAATTTCTTAGCCAACTCAACAATATTCCGGCTTGCCTTTGTCAGGCTCATTCCATCGCGAATCAGTTGCAAAAGGCTATTCTTCTGGGATCACTTTACCTGGTCCGTCAACACTGTTCCTCATGATATATATCGTCTCGGATTTTGAGTACTATTGAAACGTTCGATAGATCTAATAAAAATGGTTCATCACATTGTATAACGAGATCTTTTTGACTTCCACTAAACTGTCTTCTATATCCGCTACTATTGAATTAGTTTCATAAACTTTAAAAAATATTCTATTTTAATTTCACAGAGAATTATGTGCACTTTAGTTCTTGTTTGGACTACAATGGAACTTGGAATTAAGTATGGTTTCGGGCATGTCTTGCAGTGGCCTTCAACATAAATCCAGGCAATCCCGATGTGAATAGGCAGGGCCGCATGAACCATTTCTGTTGGATTTGGACCCATGACGCAACCTGATGCAAATAATGCTCTGAGAGTGCGGCCCTCATAGTGTTTATCACGCTTAACTGAGCACACATTTTGGCATTCGTAATAATAACTGCGCATGTTAAATATCATATCATATCGTTATTGACAATAACGTTCAATGCGGGAAAACTCGGCATTTAGCCTTCAGAAATAACACCTGAAGAGGTACATCTACACGACATGATAGAGGATAATATAAGGAAAAATATGTTTGATTCCTCATTTATTATCCAAAATTCAGTTGGCTTACAATTTGGTTATGGGGATAGTCAAATTGACATACAACCGATTGAAGATAAGGAACAAATTATGGTGAAGTACAAAGTTGTTTATATCAAGAGGAGAAAGCCAATTTCGACTATAAAAAAGAAGCTGTTGGCTCTTGGAATTTTGAAAAGACAAAGCGTTTATCTTTTACATCCGTTTATCAAAGGTTCAAGAAGCTCCGTTCAGAGCGACAATTGAGAAGATAGCAAGAACAAGTCAAAAGTAGTGGTGAGTATACCATTCAGTATGTGTGTTCAATTTTCAACGAATATGGATGGATGGAGTAAAATGACTTCGGATTCGGTTTCAGCGACCCCAGAAACATATAGTAAAAATGGCCTGACCCCAGACCGGAATTATTTTTTATTTTTGTGTGGCTGTGAATACTTTTTCAGGTTATGTGAAAAACTTAACGTGATGGGGTAAAATGGACTTCGGATTCGGTTTCAGCGACCCAAAAAGCATATAATATACATGGTCTGACCCCCAGGCCAGAAAAAAGATTTTTTTTTGTGTGGCTGTGTTTTTTTTATTGAAAAATTATCCAACCGTGTTGCAATGGAGCCAAACATGCTAATAAAATATAACTCTTGTTTAGGTTATAATTTTTTGTAAATGAGCAAAAATGACATTTTTTTAAATTCAGGTAATTTTGATTGAAAAAATGTTTGTTTTGTTCTATGCGTGTCAAGAAAGGGGCTGTGCATAAATTACGTAAACTTTTATTATGCGATTTTGAACCACGTACCAGCTTTGTTAGGGTTCATAAGTTTTGACCTCGCCCGTCCCCATTTTACATAATTTTTGTAATGCAGTTCCACTTTCAACCAAGAAAAGATTTTCATTTTAATTAAAAAATAGTTAAACTTAATCAAAAATACGATTTTTCAACAACATATTTAAATCCTCAACTAGAACAGATTCATTTTTAACCAAGAAGTTCCATTTTTTAACATAAAAGATTAATTTTCTACCAAAATAGACGAGTTTTCCACAAATTACATAAATCTTCAGCCAAACAGTTGAATTTAAAAACTGGAAATGACCATACTGTTGAATTTTCTACCAAAGTATATAATTCTTATGCCAAAAAGACGAATTTTTAACTCAAAATATGCATTTTTAACTACAAAAAACAGATTTGCAACAAAGCAGTTACATTTTCATCCCAAAAGATAAATTTGTTACCATTTAGTTGAATTTTCAACCAAGAAGATTATTTTTCCAAAAAAAAAGACGAATGTTCCAAAAATTACATAAATTTGCAACCAAACAGTTGAATTTCCAACAAAATTGTTAATTTTCCGTTAAAGAATTAATTTTCAACCAGATAAAAACGAATTTTCAACAAACTAGTTGAATTTTTAACATAAATAAATGAATTTTCAACGAAAAATGTATTTATTTAACTAAAAAAATACTTTTATTTCAAATCAAAAACAGCTAAATTTTCAACCAAGAAGAATAATTTTCTACCAAAAAATAGGAATTCTTAACAAAATATATTAACTTTCAACCAAATAGTTGAAGTTTCAACTGAAAAGGATACATTCTCTACCGAAAATGGATAAGTTAAATTTCCAGTTCAAAAAATGAATTATTGTCCATAAAGATCAATTTTAAACGAAAAATGTACATAACAGTTGATATTTCAATCAAAAATATTAAAATTTTTAACGAAAAAGATCAAATTTATGCAAACAAGAAAAAAACGAATTATCAAAAAAGTACATAAATTTTAAACTAAGTATTTCAATTTTGAAACAATAGGATTAACGTTCCTCAAGAGAGACGAATTTTCAACCTTATAATTGAATCTTCAACTAAAAAAAATCAATTTTCTACGTACACTTGTACGGATAAATTTTCAAGCAATAAATATTCAACAAAGTAGTTAACTTTCCGAACAAAGAAATTAATTTTTAACCAAAATCATGAATCATCAAATAGAAAAAAAATGAATCTTGACAAATTAGTTCTTTCGACTATTTGAATTTTCTACCAAATTTCTTTACAATTGTTTTTAATGATTCCCAGACGTGAAAATATCTTACTCATGAAATGATTTTGACCATGTACCCCCCGCAGCTTTAAAGCGTAAGAATAATGTTTGAGGTCTGCATATATTCTAGCTTGTTTGTACAGCACGAACTCTAGACTAAATACATTAATAAATATGCGCAAAAAAGTCTACGATTAATAAGAAATATGATAACTTATTAAGAATAGAAGGTAAAGTTTGAAAAGACTTTGGCTGATTTGAGTTTAGAAGAATTGGCACTGCATCTTTGGATACTCATTTAGTTTTGACAGACTTTGAATGATCTCCTTGCTTGGTTTAGTCCATCTTGAACAGTAGTTGCTTGTCAGGTCAATTGTTAAGACTTGTTCGTTTGTTCTTTAGTTTCTGAGCCTTATATATCTGGGGCTGGTTTCGAGTTTGAACTTCAGCACCGATTTTAGACTAACTCCTGACGGGTCTTCTAGAGCCAGATTCTAATTACTTAAACAAGAGAAGAAGATGCTAACTGGCTATGGTGTTTTCTGTTTGTTGCTCTCTGATGTTGCAGTACAACTTCCTGCAGATTCCAATAAGCGTCCATTATCGGTCGTGTTTAAGAGTGGGAAAAGTCTAAATATCGAAGTAACATTGAGGATTTTAGGATTTTATGTCCATATTTGGAAAATGACGCAGTGGTTCTAATTCACGAAATCCCTTTCTAACTACCAAAGGGGTAAGTAGTTTTAGATGTAGTGGTAAATATATGTACGAAGTCTGTCCCGAAAACTCCTCTTTGGCTGCCACAACGTTCTTCCAGCGATCTCCCCACCCTCGAAAGCGTCTTGCAATAATTTTCCTTTTAGAGAGTAATTGAAGTAGGGGAACGGACAGAAATCATAGGGAGTCAGGTCAGGACTACATGGGGGCAGCCGACGTTCTGTATGGCCGATTTCCCGTGTTTCACCAAAAATTGCTGAATAAGCTGGGATAAAAATGGGTAGGTGCGTTGTCGTGTTGAAATACCCAGGTATTTTCCATTGCAAAGATCGGGCCTTTGTCTCAGGGTCATAGCCATAAACCTATTACTCATCTTCAAATCTTGGCTCAATATTTCGGAAACAATAGTTTTTGTAATCCTGTCTTATTGTCAAGCGACGATTTCGATTAATTGATACTCACGCTCGTACCATATGTTGGAGTATTTGACCGTCGCGGCCCTGTCAAAAATAATATAAAGATACACTGGAACCCGGATTTGTGCATGGTTTCGCGCATGACCGGCAGTGTCTTTCGACACAAATCCAGAGACTCCGAACGTAAACAGGCAGAACTGCAATAATTATTTTGTTGGATTTGGTAGCATGACGCAAAATGATGCGCTCCCCGCATGGCCAAAATGCGGAGACCATCAATTCTAGGAACGCATCAATCCAGTTTACGAAAGTCCAGGTTCCAGTGTATCTAATTCATTTATTTTTCAATTTTCTCATAAATAAAGTATTCAAACCATATTTTTTATTCACGAGTCTCAAGTCCATATAATATAGTACTAAAAAGGTTGCTAAAAGCACCGTATACAGGAATTCTCTCCAAATTTTAAGTTTGATGATGAGAAGATTAACTTCAAATGTAGTTGCGACGACCCTGGTGTATCTGATGATGCACCCGGTTGTTGGAAGCATATCCCACAGGAACTTTTTCAGGATTTGAAGTTCAATGATGAGAAGACAACCTCGAATACAATTTTCATGACCCTGGTTTATCTATTAATGCACCAGGTTGTGAAAAGCCTAGTCAGCAGGAAAAGTCTGAAATTTTGAAGTTGGATTATAAAAAGATCAACTCTGAATGCAGTCAGGATGACTTTGGTGTACCTGAACTCGTTGAAAATTATCCATTCTTTTTTGGAAAATTGTGTATCTCTAGTAAGATGTTGTATTTAGAAAATGAGTTAATGAATAATTTGACCATATTTTTAATTTTAATGCTCACTTTTCATTAAACAATATAGGTATATCGTAAAGGTATTGCGGATTCGATGGAACGTAGGAAGTGAGGTAGCTGAACAAGTATATTTTGTAATTTTTATAAATTTAAGTAGTAAATCACTCTAATAAGGTTCTGATACATGGGTTTTTATTTAAATTGTTAAAAAATTTATTTACTTTTTTTCATGTTCGCCTGGAGGAATAGCACGGGCACAGTAAGAATGGCGTATGGGAACAAGAAAGAAATTGAAGTCCATACCTATGTTGTTATAGATAACTTGATCCCTTGAATTGGAGGATATTATTAGCTTCTTGACGACAGCAAGCAAAGAATTTTGAATTGAAATGAAGAATTTTACTATTCCGAACGAATCACGCTTAGTTTCTTTCGTTTAAATTGAGGAAGGAAAAGTTTCATTGTGAATTTGAACTCTACGCTAAATGAATGAGATTGTATCTTGTAGTTCTCTTTCTATAGATCAAGTCGCGTTTTAAAGGGCTATAATGTCGTTCAGATTGAAATGGAAGTTTATTACAGGAGCTGCAAGAGAAAATTCTCTGTCGCCATTCAAGGCACAGTGCTCGTCCATAATGTTTTCTACAACGTACAAAGAATTAACATAGTGCATGGCATTGGCTAATTCTACGTTAACGTTCGTAGTGCCCGCCATTCTTACCAGATGCCCATTTCCATCTTCAAATGCAAAAGCAGACCATGCCCAAATGGGACCTCATATTCTCACAGAAGCTGCAAGATGTAATAGTCGATTCAGATTAAATGAGCACTTATTACGACCATGCAGATCTTCTACTTCTGACACAACAATGTACAGTCACGTCTCAGCCAAGTCAATTTCTAAATTTTCTATGCGGGATTGCGATAGAATATGTATAGCACGGGCAAGAAGTAAAAAGTGTTGATAGTATTGCCTAGGTAGTCTTTCTTTTAAAAGAATTGGGCCATAAAAAAGGAGGAAAGCCCTTAATTCCGAAGCTTTCCAAAAGCCTAAGTTTTTAAAATATCTAGGCGTCCGAGGCACATAGTCCCGTGGTCTTATTTCACTCAGCAATTTGTCAATTTCATCCTGGTCACGTTTTTCGATATAGTAAGGCTCATCTTTATTGTGGGTGCTGCACCAAAGTAGAAGTAGCATCATCATTACCCCCAGAAGCACTGCATGCATGTACCCTGGTAGAAATGCTTTAGATACGTCAAAATGAAGTACTTTTGAAGCAATAGAAGGTCCTTTGACGCCCTTGTGATGATCCAAACCTTCATTCACTGCGTTTCTTGCTTATGATAGCATACGTTACTTCGTTCTCAAGGGATAGTTCTGTTAATCTGATGGAAAAGAATGGTTATGGCCTGATCCTATCGCACAAGTTTCTCCTGGATGTTCGCACAAAGAGCACCCATGCTCTCGATTGTATTGCATCAAATTTTGTGCAGCAGCTCTAGATGGAGCATCTAACGTAGCAACTGGAGCGATAACTGTACTGTTCATGGTTTGTCCAGATTCATTATAATACTATGGAACACCTTCAACAAATAAATTTTGCATTTCGTCAGAAAACGGCATTGAGAAAGATGACATTTCTGGTTTATTTTTAGACTTACAATTACTATAGTACAGGCCAAAAATAATTACAAATCTTCTTCTGCTTTGAGGAGTTATGTTTAATATTTGTGCTTGAAGAACCCACAATTGACCACATGAACTATAACATGTTGGTATGCCATCAGCGCTCCAAATCAAGCATATGTCATACTTTCGTACGAGGACAACTTTTTTATAATATTTTAAATTCCGAGCCTGAAATTATGTCATAAATGACATTTCCTTTTTGATTTTGGAAACATTAGTCTTGGTATTTATTGATACAATGGTGGAGATGTCGCTCTTAAAACGCGTCATGAACTGCAACCCGAATACTGAATTGCATGACTACCTTATTTACATCTGGGGAATGACAAATGTTGCAAGCGTTGATCACTGGATCGGTCAACCATTCACCCAAATATGTAGAGCATGTGTTGCAAAGTCTGTGTTTTATTAACGCCTCAGAAAAAGAGTGAGGCATTATTTGATGCAATAATGTTAAAAAGATGAGCTTCTTCCTTGGAAAATTATTCGGACCTGGTATAAGGGTTGCAACTAGATTTAAAGTTTCTTCAAAGAGCTTTCTTGTTGCCGCATTTTTAACATGTACATTTAAGACTTTGTGCAAAGCATTGCCACAAAGAATCTTTGAATTTTGATACAATGGTTCAGAGAGAATTTGTAGTCTAGCCTCGACATTAGATAAATCACTAAAGGTTGAATTTGCAAGATGCATTCGAGAGGGGTGAAGGTGAGGATTCATCTTCCAGTTCTTCAGTAGAAAAGGTGATGGATCTACAAAGTAGTTCTGAAATTTCATATCTAGATGAATTCAACGTATTATCTTCATCTTCATTAACTTCTCCTTCATTGTAATCATGCTCATGCTCATCCTCATCCTCATCCTCATCCTCATCCTCATCTCCACTCCACGTTACCCCACTTTGACCCTCAATCCATCTCCTCCTTCATCTTCATCTGCACCTGCATCTTCATCTGTGTCTACATCTGAAACTGCGTCGTTATTCGCATCGTTATCTGCATATTTATCTTCACCTACATGTTGATGACCAGATTCCTACCCTTGCCTTCCTGGCTTCGCCTCGCTCGCATGTCCCTACTCTCTCGCATTGCCTCGCATTGACAAATTATGGTTCCGCGGCTAATACCTAAGACTTATCTACTATTTACAATATTTACAGATTACTTATATCTACTTCCTTTCTTGTATACAATCTTTCCTTCTCCATTCCTCTTCTTCATTCCTTCTCTTCTTCTCCATCCTACCCAACACTTCCTTCACCCATGCTACTGCCCTTTTGTCCCCACTTTCATCCATCAATATCTCCATGCTTATTCCACTCCTTCCACCTCTACGCACTCCTTCAACCAGTCCTCCACTCATGCATCCCCCTTCCATACAGTTCATACATGCTCTTCTTCCTGGAGAGCCAGAACCTTTTAAAATCATCCATGCACCCACATCACATTCTCGCTATAAGCTGCTGTCTTCCTTTCTCTCCTTTCTCAAACAAATATTGCGCTCTCACCCTTGCCATAATCCACACATAGTTCCTGTCAAACCTAGATTCTCTTATTCTCTCTTCCCCTTCTGTCTTATCTCTCTCCATGCAGTTTTTACTAACCAACTCATATACCTTCCTCCCTTCCTCGTGCATCCTTCTCACCTCATCCATCTGCAGTCCATTCGTTCTGAAATACCTTTCCCTTGAATCCCGCATCCTCCCACTTCCTTTCCTTTCTCCTTCTCCTACCAACACTCCCCAATAAGCTTACTTCCCCCCTCTTTCAAAAATTTCTACTCATATTTGGGGTAAAATTTGTCAAGTGTCCTCACCTAAAATTTTGTTGTCACCTATCTTATTAAAACTTCGCCAGCTTGTATTACTAGTGGATCTTTTCAAATTCTGTGAAGGGGGCGCAACTAGTACAATGGGTTGTCAAGATACAGGGGCCCGAATTTTCGACGATTCACCCCGACTGCTAACATTTAATTGTACATAACTCCTGATACAGTTGTCCAATTTTACTTTTTTATGAGGGCTTTGGAAAGGTATTTGAACAAGGTTCACAATAAAAATAATCGCTGTGCGATAAAGAAATTATTTCACCTAGATTTTTCATTTTAAAAAACATTTTTGATAAAATATGAATTTAAATGGCCTAGAAACTCTAATTGTTAATTATTCATCCAAAACGTATTTTTTTTACATTGGATGGTTATATTATAGTTGAATATAGTTTATGTTATAATGACGCGATGCATGTGCGCTGAATGTCTTGATTCCCAACCCTGAACTAGGGGAAGTGGGAAAGTAGGGAGAATGAGGGGAAAGGAAGTAGAGGAAGTAAGGAGAAGCAGGGGAAATTATTGGAAGTGAGGAAGGGGAGTGAAGGAAAGTGGAGTGAAAGCTAGTAGGGTAGTACGAGTGAGTAGGGGAGAGAAAGTAATGTCTGGAGAGGGAAGTAGGGAAAGGGGAGCGTTAGATTGGTTAGATTCCATCAAAATTTGAGAGAAAGTAATCACAGTCTGATTTTGCTTAATTTTTCGAATGTAAAATAAACAATAAGAAAATTCAAGGTGTCCCCTAAATATTATAGGATAGAGCAAAAAATTGCAGGCCATCTTCATCTTCTTCACCAGAGATTCTGGAAACATACAGCCCTTGTCTGGTTAACTTAAATAAACATCAATGTAATTATTTTATACTATATTATTGTATTATTAATTAATATTAATTTTAATTTAATTTTCTTTCAAATTTGTTGAGAATCGTGAAAAGTATAAAATATGCTACAAGCTTGGCATACAAAAAAATAACCTTACACAATGAGAGTTGTAAAAAGAAAAAAAGTATTATTGAATCAAGAAAATTTTGTTTCCTAATACTAACAATACAATAGTTTCTAAAATGATTGTATACCTCTTTTGTTAAGAAAACATACTTTTTTAATCAACTCGGATTTCAAAAAGTTATGATCTGAACTTTGACAAATACTTTGACCATCTTTTTTTAAAACGTTTTTCAAAATTCCATAATGTGTCCCAGAAATACAACATCCAGTAATTTTGCTGCACCAGAGCATCCGAAAAAAAACAAAAAAGTTTCAAAATATACGAGTACGGCTATAGCTGGTACTAGAACTAATAAAAAATATTTTAAATTCGCAAAATGGCGTTCATTTAAAAGTGTTTTGCGATTTTTCACGCTAACAATTACAAAATCGTCATTACTTTCGAGTCTCGATAAAGAATTTCTACGACTTTGTGCAAATCTCCAACGATTTGTTTTATCTTCAAGAGATTGAATCCGAAATTTTCATTAAATATGTATGAGCGCAATGATTCTATTATTACTCGTTACGATTTTAAGTCTGCAAACATTACTGCGATCAGTAACTTCCTATACGAGGTCGATTGGAAAAATCTATTTGACAACACTGAAGTTGATTCAGCGCTTGACACTTTTTTTTTACACGTACCTATATACTGCCTTTGAGTTTTTTGTTCCTTTTAAAACTATAAAATCTTTCAGCTGCTCATCGTGGTTCACTAGTGACCTAAAATACCTTGTCATAGCGAAGAAAGAGGCACACTTGGCTTATAAGAGGTCTCGTAGCTTGACAGACTATCTGAGATTTTCACAACTTAGGGCTCAATTTAAAACAATATCTAACACGTGTTACCTTAATCTCATAACTAGAAGCGAAAATTCCATTATTGAGAATCCTAAATCTTTTTGGAAATTTGTCAATTCGATGCGTGGCACTAAAAGCTTGCTGATTAACATGTTCCTTGGGAACGAACAGGCCGATACAAGTGATGGGAGGGCTGAACTTTTTGCTAAACACTAAATCTGTTTATAGTGTACAATACACTGATGAAGTCTAATTTCCGTTAACTAATACAATTGATTTACCTCGTATAAAAACTAACCGGAATAAAATTAAGAACAAACTATTAAAACTAGATGTCAATAAAGGCGCTGGTCCAGATGGTGTACCTCCCTACTCCATTAGGTCGTGTTGCCCATCATTGGGGTTCCCAACGTATCTCATATTTAACATGTCAATCTTGAATGGTTGTTTTCCTCAAGAGCGGAAAAAAGGTACCGTTACTCCGGTTCACAAATCAGGAGATCGCAGTGACGTTAGAAACTGTCGACCAATAACTATACTAAGTACCTCAGCTAAAGTTTTTGAGAGCATCATTTATGATCAATTGTACATAGCTTCAACGAACACCTTTATTGATGAGCAGCATGGCTTCTTGCCGGGGAGGTCCACTATGACTAATTTATGTTCTTCTACGCACTTTGTATCACAGTCTATGAGATCGGGCTACCAAGTGGATACGATTTATACAGATTTCTCAAAGGCTTTTGATATAGTCGATCATAACATTCTGGCGGCGAGGTTCAGATGATTGGGAATTGGATCTAATGTTCTATCTTAGATCTCAAGTTACTTGAATGGCAGATTTTAATCCGTCCGAGTTGAGGATAAATACTCCAACCCATTCCACGTAACATCTGGGGTGCCGCAGGGGTCACATCTCGGGTCGCTCTTTTTCGTCCTTCTTGTTAATGATGCTGGAGCCGTCTTAAAATTTTGTTCCTTTTTACTCTATGCCGATGACTTGAAAATATTTCGAGTAATTTGCTCCCTTTTGGATTGCATTGAACTGCAAAATGATCTGAACCTTTACGCGGAAAAAGTAACGATAAGGCATGAGTACATGATTGGCCACGAGGTTCTACTCAGGGTGGGACTGGTGCGTGACCTGGGCCTTCCCTTGGACAAACAGCTTTCCTATAATGACCAAGTTTCTGATGCTATACATAAAACTCTGAAATCTCTGGGCTTCGTCATCAGAAATTCTTCAATGCTAAAGAACCCACTAGTGCTCAAGACATTATTTTTTGCTCCTGTTCATCCGAATCTTGAAGATACATCGATTATCTGGTCTCCATTTTGTATGATCCATAAAATTAGACTAGAAAAAGCTCAAAATCTTTTTCTCCTATTTGCGGCCAGACGACTAGGAATGACAATGGATAGGCAAGACCATAACTACGATGGAATAAGAATGTTGTTAAACATCCCGAAAATAGCGTCAAGATTTGTATGTTCCGACGTGTATCCTTTCTGTTAAATCTACTCAATAACAAAATTAACTGTTCTGCCATTCTCGAACAGATTCATTTGTATGCACCTACAATGACTCTCCGTAACTATACATTGTTTAAGTTAGCCTCGCATCGAACTAACTACGGACTGAATTCTGTACTCATGCGAATCCGTAGGGAAGCAAATTCGCTCAGTAATGTTCTTGACTTCTTTAATACCTTTACAAATCGCTTCAGAACCTGGTTGCGTAGAAATGTTTAATTTAATAAGAAAATATGGCTCTGTAGCCTGTTTTAAACTGGAACTTGAGATTTTTGTATGCTAATTTTACAGTTTTACTATTTTAGTATTATCCTAATTTTTAAGAATCCTGTGTACTAAAGGGAATTGCCCGTTCACTGTTTAAATAAATAATCATAATGCATCTGCATCCTTCATGGATCACTTGCAGGAGTTATCTACAATAAATCTATGTGCTCAAGACTCTAAACCATCTACACACACCTTTTGAAAATATAAATTTAATTGAACGTTCTTCGCTCTCACAACATTCATCGGTTTCGGAATCAGAAAATCTAAAGTCGAACGATTTTGGAATGGTAGAAAATTACAATAGTGATGAAGATGGAACAGAAAACGATATTTTTATTTCAAAAGAATTTAGAGTAGTAAGTGGCTATTATAGCCCAGAAGAAGACGAAGCTGATGAAGCTGATGAGCACTACTCACAATCAGTCTTATCATCTAGAAGTATGGAAATTGTCTCGAATGTAAATGATAACGTGCTAGAATATAATAAAGAAACTGCAGGAAATAAGGTTTTCATTTTGATCTACCAATTCTAGTCTTTTATATGATGATTTAATTATCAAAGGTAAAATATTTATTTCTCAATGGGGCATCATCAAATCGTTTTGTGAATTTTATGTTTCAATCATGGTTTGTTAACTTTCCTAACATCCTTTGAATTTGACTGTTAGGCGGTGGAACTATTATCTGACAGTGGAATTTATATTCACAAACCCTTTCTAAAAGAAGCTATGATAACTTCCTCATCGCGAACACTTTTGGCTAGAAAGTTTGATGTGTGCCATCTTTAAGAAAGGGGCACTACAAATATGTTCTCTTACTGGAAAAGGAAGAAAATTAGAAGATAAAAACCCTGGTTTCAATGAGAAAGCTTTAGATGTAATATTACGTAAGGTTTCATTGTTCATATAGTAGATTATTAAATTATCTGATAAACTTGTTAAACACATTTTTTTTGCTGAAGTTATACAATTTTTCAATAGAAATACAATTTTCAAAACAGGATTTTAAACATTTTCGTAAAATAGTTTTCAATTTATTTTGTCATATAAGATTCACTTTGAGTATAGCTATGCTTGGTAGCAATATATCGTTAATGCAGAGGTTATTTTATCATCACTGTAGGAAATTATATAAATTATGTCCTTTAAAATAAAAAAAATAAATAAAAAAAATACTACGAGCACTTTTCAGATGTCAAAACATTTATTAAAAGATACTTATTTTTATACATAAATATCAGTATAAGACTATATAAAATAAAAACATTTCTATGTTGTGATATTATCTTATTATTTCTATTCCAGAGTATTGTAGATTGACTACGTAAAAAGCAAAGCGGAAGATACAAAATGACAGACTGGTTAAAGACAGTTTGTGATGCAAATTGAATGAACTGCAAAAAAGGAAAAGTCAAATCGTAGATTCCTAATCCAACAAGTGTTCCTCAATTATGTTTTAGTGTTTGAAGAGTTGTCAAAATAAAACATTACTTGTTTACAAATAAACAAATATATATTTCTGCATTTACAATCTTCTTCTGATTCATTCTGGATAAGTTTTTGGAGCAAGATATCCAAAACAGATTTTTTTTCTCGAATGTTTGTTAAGTTTCGACACTCTAGTACACAAACAGGCACATCCGGGTCGTTGTAATTGTATTTGAAGTTGTTATTGCTATTTGAGTCCATAGAAAAACCCGTGACTACATTTGAAGTTGATCTTCTTATCATCAAACTTTAAATTTTGAGAGATTGTCAGTAGCTGGTGCTTTTAACAACCTGGTGCATCACCAGGCACACAGGGGTCATCACAACTACATTCCAAGTTGTTCCTCTTATCTTCGAACTTTCAAATTCGAGTGAATTCCTGTAGACCAAGCTTTTAGTGGTGCATGACCAGGTACCAATGTCGTGGCAACATCATTTGAAGCTGATATAATTATCATCGAACTTTAAATTTGTAGAGAATTCCTGTAGGCGATGCATTTAGCAACCTGGTTCATGACCAGGTACACCAGGGTCGTCGCAACTACATTCGAAGTTGATCTTATCTTTGAACTTTAAATTTTGAGAGAATTCCTGTAGACGAAGCTTTTAGCAACCTGGTGCGTGATCAGGTACCGGTGTCGTCGCAACTACATTTGAAGTTAATCTTTTTATCTTCGAACTTTATATTTTGAGAGGATTCCTGTAACTAAGCTTTTAGCAACCTGGTGCATGAGCAGATATACTGAGTTCGTCACAACTACATTCGAAGCTGATCTTCGTATATTCGAACTTTGAATTTTGAGAGAATTCCTGTAGAGGAAGTTTTCAGAAACATGGCACATGAGCAGGTGCACCGAGTTCCTCACAACTACATTCGAAGCTGATCTTCGTATATTCGAACTTTAAATTTTGAGAGAATTCCTGTAGAGGAAGCTTTTAGCAACCTGGCGAATGAGCAGGTACACCGAGTTCGTCACGAATACATTCGAACTTGATCTTCATATATTCGAACTTTAAATTTTGAGAGAATTTCTTTAGACGGTGCATTTTTAGCAACCTGGTACTTGACCACGTACACCGGGGTCGTCGCAACTACATGCGAGATTGATCTTCGTATCTTCAAACTGTACATTTTGAGAGAATTCCTGTAGACGAAGCTTGTATCAACCTGGTGCGTGAGCAGGTACCGGTGTCGTCGCAACTACATTTGAAGTTAATCTTCTTATCTTCGAAATCTATATTTTGAGAGGATTCCTGTAACCAAGCTTTTAGCAACTTGGCGCATGAGCAGATACACCGAGTTCGTCATAACTAAATTCGAAGCTGATCTTCGTATATTCGAACTTTAAATTTTGAGAGAATTCCTGTAGAGAAAGTTTTCAGAAACCTGGCGCATGAACAGGTACACCGGGGTTGTCGCAACTACATGCGAAATTGATCTTCGTATATTCGAACTTTAAATTTTGAGAGAATTCCTGTAGACGAAGCTTTTAGAAACTTGGCGCATGAGCAGATATACCGAATTTTTCAGCGTCAAAAGTGTACAAAACATCAGAAGTCTCAAATAAGATAGCTTCTTCATCTTAAGAAAAAATTAAGGATTAAGTATCAAGTAGAAAATCCCCGAACAGAAAATACTGAAGCTTGTTTTCGTGTTCTGAATCATTGTGCCAGAAAAGAAAAGAATTCGACTTTTCTAGTGAAACTTTGTTAACAGTATCTTATAAATGACGAAAAAACATAATTGATATCATTTAGATTTACAACTTTATAATTAATGCCAAACTTATTCACGACAAAAATAATTTCAAGATATTATTTTATGGTATTATTTTTTCACCTTATCTCCAAATTTCATTATTTGCGGATTGAGGGAACAAATCGCGATTAATCTACTCGAGATAAATTGTCAATATTCAAGGATGCAAATATTAGCATTCGTGAAGAAGATTAAGTTGCTGAAAAAAGGTCGAATTCTTGACAAAATAGTAATATTTTCAATCAAATATATGAATTTTCAACTAAAATGACGAATCTTAAAAAAAACATTTGTAACAAAGTTTTTTGTGTGACAGTTAATCAAGTAGTTAAATCTTTAACTAAAACAGGTTAATTTTCAAACAAAAAGATTAAGTTTCTGCCAAAAAACGCTAATTTTCAACAAAAGTGTTAAATTTTCGGCCAAGAAAGATTAGTTGTCAACCAAAAGTGTAATTTTTAATATTTTAACTAAAATCATTCTATTTTTAAACAAAAAGAGTTGAATTCATGCAAAAAAACAAATTTTCAATAAATTAGAGAATCCTTATCCAAAATAGACCATTTTTAACCAAACGGTTGCATTTCTTACCAAAAATGAATTAATTTCTATCGAAAGAGATGAGATTGCAAATATCTTTCAAACTGACTTGTATTATTCCATAGTTTGAACTATGTGTGAATAAGTACTAAATTATAGGGTGGTAGCAAAATGTTGAGAACAGCATTATTTCCCAATATTAAAAATCATTTGCAATCAAAATTTTTTTTTTAAATAGTGTTGAGAAACATTTAGAAATAAATTTCATCATGAATCATATTCACGCATGCGGGTTTCGTTATAATTGTATGGATCGTTTGAAAATGGATGCTCCACTTCAAAGGGGAATGTATATGCAAAAACTAAGTCTGCGAATTTTGAACAACAATGGTTTGGAAGTCTAGAAATGTTCGCACCATAGTTATTAATTTGTCAAATATTGCGTTCAGATCATCGTCAAATCTAGAAAATTGTTCCTAAAAACTGGTAATGTTCAGAAATCAAGAGCAAATTCAACTTGTTAAAAGTGGTCCAAGGATACGAATAAATATTACGTTATAGCTGAGTAATCAGGAAAATATTTAATCGTGGCATAGAAATTCCTGCAAAGATAACAATAAGAGATTAGTCACTTGGCCTCTTTGTTATCAGATGCGACGTCATATCCCAAACGTCCAGATTCCTTGTTTTATTCAAAATATTTTTGCTATTTTAAACTTAGATAATTTAGAAAAATTCTGACATGCTTGTTAATAAAAGGCGAATAAATCTTAATGGTATTATCATACATAAAAAATAACAAATAACACGCAAGAAACCAATTTCGTCACTTTACAGCTTCGCAGAAATTTCCATTTCATGACTAAAAATTTGGTACGACTTCTCAGTAATTGCGTAATATTTAATCAAATTCCAGGTTCAGGTTTAAAGGGTGTAAGGCTTTATTCTTGACTTTGTGCCTTTTACAATTTTGTAGGTACGATTTTCTAGATCTAGCGATAAATTCAACTTAAGATCTTCAAACGATAATTCGCCGCAAAAACCTTAGTGTTTTAAGGCTGAAAATGTTTAAAATCGTCCATTAGCATACCTCAAACAAAGGTGCCTTCAACGCTACACGGAGAAAATTGATTAGAGAAAGATTCCATAAAATTTGCGTAAATGTGGAATAATAGGCATTTAGGGACATTTTTAAATGCAGTTGAGTAAAACGAATTCTATTGAGAAATATAAAAAACATTTTTCCTCGATGCCAGGTTCCGAATGCTGAACACTTAGGATTAGAATGTAACATTCTAACCACTGCCCTACGAAACCGGATGTTGCGAGAGCTCTGGCTAATTCAAATCGAAGGCTAAAACCGACGATGGATCAAAAGACCAAAAGACGCTTGCATCAACTGAACACTAAGATTGGGTGTTATCTGACGCAAGAAGCAGAATACATAAGAAGGATAGATGAGTCAGGGAGAATCAGCAGCTTCTCGCTGATCCATCGCGCGTCTTCAGCGATCACCCTGTTTCTATCAAAAATCCAGCCAAGCCCAACGAGGGAGAGACTTTTTGGACAGAGGTATACAAGATCCTGGAAACACTAGAGTTGACAGAAGATACTGATAATATCATCCGCTTTAGGGAGTTTTGCGACACACTTATAAGATCTGAGGAGGAATGTCCATCAATCACTGCCGAAGAGGTGAAAATCGAACTTAGGAGCACGAAGAACTTTTGCGCTGCAGGTCCAGATGGTATCAATAAGTTTTGGTGCAAGAAGTTTACTTCTACACACCAACATCTGGCCCGCATATTCACCTTGTACATAAAGTCGAAAAAGCCCATTCCGCAGTGGCTGGTGTTAGAACGCGCTATACGCCTACCGAAAAAAAGCGAATTGTCGAACCCACAGAATTACAGGCCAATACCTTGTTCGACCACACTGCATAGGATCTTTACAGCTGACCTAAATGACAGGATTGTTCGAAGAATTGAGCTTGTGTGGAGAGAGATGTACGAACAACGTGGCTCGAAAAAGGTGTAGCAGGTTGCCAAGAGAACCTGCTAATAGGCAGGTGCGTCTGCAAAGGGGTCGTTCACATAATACGTCATTCGTTTTCCCTTTGTTTAAACAAAGACGAGAATAAAATTGCCTTGAAGCCAAAAGGGATACAGCAACATAAATAGAATAAAAACGTGTGACGTATTACATGCACGACCCCGAAGACGCAGCAGCCCATCAGCCCTTCCTATCAATGGCCTAGTTTGACTACCGGAAAGCTTTCGATTCAACCTCTCATAGACATATCATCTGTCTGTTGGAAAACTTGAAGGTTCATCCACACATAGTAAGATGTATAGAGAGTTTGATACCCCTTCGGAAAACTAGATTTAATATCTCATCTGGAAATTATCGTATGAGAACGAACAACGGCACATTTCTGCCGCTATCCCTCGCACTACACAATTCTCCTGGATAACTCTGCGGCGACACTAATCATCGCGAGCATAATGTCACTCATGTATTTCATATGGATGACCTGAAGATTAATTAAGACTCCTGGTGCAAGCAAACTTTAACTTGCTCTAAATATCGTCAAGGAGTACGCAGGAGAGATTGGTGTGGACTTTGGATTGAACAAGTGTGCCGAGTAAATCTAAAGAAGAGAAAAGATTAGTGGCGTGCCCGATGACCCTGCGCTCGTGGATATAAGTGTTTTTAGACATATTAATACTGGAGAGACCTATAAATACCTAGATAGAATCGGTATTCAAATCTGTTGGCGTGGAACAAGGTATTTGCGACTAACATGGTGGCCTTACCATCCCAGTTTTAATCTACTCGCTTGGAGTGTTTCAATGGACGAAAAACAAGCCTACGGGTCTTCTGTATCACCAATATCTTCATAATTGAATTGTTCTGAGTACGGCTCACATTGTTGCAAATGGCAGAGATCTTCTCTTAAAAATCGTCAGGAAACACGAGATGATTGGTAAAGGAACGTTCATTTAGCCTGACTTCTAAAATCCTTGTCGAAGGAGCAAATTTTTTCTTTGCTAAGATCATCTGGACTTAATTCAGGTACAGGGAATTTTATTTTCGCATGTGAGGACGGTGCTATTTCCACCTTAGCTCCGAGGGATACACACTCAATTGTCCAAAACGAGAAGTGCCGAATGCCAAGTGCCAAGGGAAACGGAGGAGAAGTATCAAGACCTTAAAAGGGAGCTGCAACGACTGTACTCAAAACATTCGGTTAAATTAATTGTCTTTCTGATCGGTGCTCTCGGGGGTACGAAACAATATATGGTTCATAACCTTAAAGCCATACCCGCATGCCAAAAATATGCCAAGGCACTTGTGAGATGGATGCAGAAAGCTGTCATCCTTAGGTCACTTCATGTCCACAAGACACACGAGGGCATTGCCGGTCTGTCGTTGTGATTCCGTTGTGCCCTGTGGCCGCCTAACTCATGGTCGTGAGACGTGGCCATAAATATGATTTGCCGTGGTTCTACTGATATCTAAACATGAAACCAGCTCCCACTAGAACCGCAGTAATTCAGAGAGATGGACACGTCTCACGATAGTGAGATGGGTGCATATATATATATATATATATGTTCCTCAGGGGCATTCCTTACGCCTTGAGACATTATTTTTTATGTTAGCTGCATATTGCACATTTTAGATTGCAAAAGAGAAAACAATGATGATAGCTTGGTTATGAAGTACAGCTTCTGAAATGTTTTTCATACCCTTTCATTTGATGAAATCCATTGTTTTCAATTTTTTTATTTTTATGAACAAATTACGATGTAAAATGTTTATTTAACATTTTCTACACTTCGGGTATTTTCGATTTTTTTAAAGTATCTTAAACGGAAGCTGGTCTTTTTTCCAACAAAAATGTTAGTCGACATTGTGGGACTGACAATAATTATGCAGTTATGGGAATATATCCGATCCAAACCTTCCATCGCGCGCACGAATGAATTTTCATATTTTAAATTGATGCTTAAAAGAAATACAAATATTTTTTGTATTTATTCATGAAAAGTTTCTAGGGCTAGATAGCCCTATAAGGAACAGGTGATACATGTTACAATTAAAAAGTGACGGTGATCGATATAACGATTAAAATAAAAAATAGGTATTTAACAGAAGTAAAGAAATAAACTAAGATACACATAATGAGATATGGTCTATTACCAGTAATTGAAGAATGTTTAATTAAGTGAATTCAAGCATTTTCGCAACTGTTATCATTCTAAAGCTTCTTCAATGAGGAAGCATAAATTAATTATTTTGTAGAATCTTCGTTTTTTTCTGGTTGAAAATTAATTTCTTCTACTAAAACTATAACTATTGGTAGAAAATTGATTGTTTTCAATTGAAAATTTAACAATTTCATCGCATATTTATTTATTTTGTTGTAAATTTGTATTTTTTTAAAGAAAATTCAATTTTTTGGTTGAAAGTTCAACTACTTTGTGAGAAACTCATTTTATAATTTTAAGATTCATCTCTTGTTGCAAATTGAACTATTTCGTTGAAAATTCGTCTTTTTTCAATTTTTCTAACTGAAAAGTTAACTATTCCAGTTATTGGTTGGAAATTTAACGTTTTTACTGGAAATTCGGTTCTTTTTCTGAGTTCAAAACTAATTTTTTTAACTGAAAATTTCACCAAGTTATAAAGTTATCAATTTTCATTGAGAATTGATAACTTTGGATTGAAATTCAATTATTAGGTTTAAAATTAACTTTTTTATTAAAAATTCATCTGTTTTGTGATATATTTTTTTAAGCTTTGGCAATTAGACTGTTTTCATGAAAATTCATCTTTTTGGGTAGAAAATGTAACTATTGGTTGAAAATTAAGTTCTTGGCAAAAAATTCATATTATCGCATGGAAAAATCAACTGTTTTCTACGAAAGTCGTTAGGATCAAGCTCTGCGTGATGATCTATAACGAAGTAGGAGAGGGATGGAAAAAGTCTTCGAAATAATGTGCCATCGTTTTTGAACAACCCCTTTTTCACGTTTCCCGTTTGAAAATTTATTTATTTATTGCAGCAAATTGTGAATTACACGTTCAACAAACGTCAACCTAGAAAACTAACAGCGACAAGAAACCTTTCGAAGCTGATACAGTTTTTGCAAGAATCTAATCCGAACATTTCCACTTTCAACGCGATCAGGAATTCATCGAAGCAGATTGGCAATGCAGAATGATCCACGCAGAGTATTGAGAATACTCAGAGCGCTTCAGATTAGGATGATAGGTTGGGGACCGTACTTAGTTACGTAACAGCTTAGGAGGGAGGGAGGGGTCGAGAGATTTTGTTACTTTAGGGAGGGGGGAGTGTAATTCATTCGTGTACGTAATTTTGTGAAATTTACAAATTAAACAAATACCTCGCAGTAATTGTACAGAAACTTAATCTGAATTTAAATTTACTCGCCAAAGAAACCTAGAGAATGAAAAAAAAGTTAGCCAACGGCAATTTAGAAAAAAGAGATGGAACTTTATTGGTCAAGGACAAGTCAGCAATTTAAAAAAAAAGGGTGAAAATTTGTTACTAGTTTCAGATTCTGGTATTTAATAGTCAGAGCAAACGAAAAGTTGATCAGGGAAAAATTAGGGAATTTTTAAAATGAAGTTTTGCGGTAACCCTGATATACTATTCTTCTTAGTAATTTATTTGCCCTGAATTTATATTTCTTTTTTTTGTAATTGCTTCCTCCTGATTATTCTGTTTTTAGTTATAAATTCAACTATTTTTTTGTTGAAAATTTGTCTTTTCAATTTGAAAATTCATCTTTTTTTAGTAGAAATCGCATCTTTCTTGGTTAAGACTACAACTGTTTGATTGCAAAATTCAAAAATTTTGCCAAAAAGTGCGCTTTTTTGGTCGAAAATTCAACTGAAATCTTTTTTGGATGAAAATTCAATTATTTTTTAGAAAATTTGTCTTTTTTATTGAAAAACTAATCTATTTTAGTAGAGATTGCATCTTTCTTCAAAGAAAATGTGATTATTTGGTTGAAAATTCAACAAATTTGTTAGTCATCCTTTTTGGTTGAAAATTGAACTGTGTTGTTGAAAATTCGGATTTTTGTTTTGAAACTTTAAGTATCTTTGTAGAAAAATTACTTCTCGTTTAAAATTCATATTTTAGGGTTGAAAAGTCTACTGAAATCATTTTTGGGTGAAATTCAAATATTTCTTTAGAACATTTGTCTTCTTTATTTCAAAATTCATCAGTTTTAGTAGAAATTTTTATTTTCTTCGATAAAAATGCAACTTTTCGGTTCAAAATCACTCTTATTTGCTTGACGGTTCAACTATTTTAATGAAATTTTTTTTTAACCACTTTGCTAAGGAATCATTTTTGTTAAAGATATATTTTAGTTGAAAGTTTAACTGTTATCTTGAAAAATGATGGCTTTCAATTGCAAATTCAACTACGTGGGCAAAAGTTGAATTCCTTTGTTGAAAGTTTTCTTTCTTCAATGAAAGTTTATCTCTTTGGTTCAAAAATTAACTATTTCGTTGAAAATGAATTATTTTCTTGCTGAAAATTAATATTTTCTGATTAAAAATTCAACTTTTATACAGCAAATTCGTCTTTTGGCTTGACGGTTCAACAATTTAGGTGAACTTTCTCTCCTTCTTTGATTAGAAGCTCTTTATTTATTAAAAATTCGTCTTTTTGGTTTTAAAATTATTTTATTTATGAAATTTCATCTTTTTTGGTTAAAATATGAACTATTACCCTTTTATATTGAGATTTTTATCTTTTCCATGTTGAAAATTTAATTATTTTGTTGAAAATTAAAGTATTTTGTTCAAATGCCTTCTTTTATGGTAGAAAAGTAATTATTTTCTTTGAAATAAATGAATTTGAAAGTTTTAAATTTGTATTGAAAGTATTGCTTTATTCCATTTATAAAATGTCCCATGTTAAAAATATCACAAGATTAAAATGCTGGTATTTGAATATTAATGGTCAGGGAAAATAAAAAATTAGTGAAGGAAAAATCATAGAATTTTGTACATAAAGTGTTCACTCTGCAAAGCGTGTATTGTTTCAAATACAATTTTTTTATTGTTATGGTTCATTACAGGTCGAATAAGGGACTTTGTAGAGGGCATATCATTCGTTACGTATCTTGAGTACGGTCCCTTACAGTATATTAAGTATATTTTGTTAAAAATTTATGAATTTTGTTACAAAATCATTCTTCTTGGTTGAAAATCCGACTGTTTGTTGAAACTTGCTCAGCGTGCGTCTTTTAGATCTCACGCTTCGCTCTTGATTTTGTCGAAAACGCTAATTCTACATTATGTTCAGCTCTATTATATCAAATATGAGGGGCTGATAGCAAAAGCGGACTAAAAAACGAGTCGGAGCAAAATCGGGTTGATTATTTCTTAGCGCAAGAACGAATTAGCCCACGTGCTACAAGCAAAAACGAGAAGGGCCCTGGAAATCGAGTGTAAATTAAAATTTAGGATTCAGGCCGAACGGTAAAGCCATTTTGTCTAATTTGTTGTGTACATACTTTGAAGAATATAGAGACTCTCGATAAAGTTTTACTTTTTCGAAAAAAGTTCTATTTTTCATGCAAAAATTAAAAGAAATAAATTTTCGTCTATAACATCGTTGTAGTAATGTGTTCTACTATTCAGCGAAGCAGGGAGCTGGTAAGACAGTAACTTTGCTCGAATTTTCTTTTGCGCGCTCCATGCGAGAAAAGGAAAAACTACCACCCGTTATGACTCAAGTCTGCAGGTAATGAAACACCCAATATGACCATTCAGGGGCGAGCACACCGTATACGAAAACTAGGGGCCCCTACCCAGCGGACACTGTTATATGTATAACTGTAATGTAACAGTTCTAGAACACAAAAGAACAGGTTCTGTAACAGGATTAGAACATACTTAGACCATGGT
>JAABKJ010004197.1:0-24717 GCA_011634705.1 Andricus grossulariae
TATACATTTATTCTTCAGAAAATTGAAAAAACTTTCATTCGTTCATTTCACCTATTTGAAATTGCCGCTCACTTTCTAGAATATGGCGGCGTAGCTGGTACCGTTGCTGATTGGCCGCATTTTTTTTACTTGCGCGTGGCTAGACCTGGTGTGGGTTGGATCATGGTAGGTACGGTAGTGATAGGTTTTATGTGTAAGGATTTAACTAGTGTGAACAGGAGCTATTTTCGTGAGTAGAGTAAGAGTTTCTGGTCAGGAACAAGCAGAGAGATGACGTGCTTTCCTCGTTGCCTTTCTGTAATTCATTTAAATTCAATTTGAAGTCCTTTTTTCATGACTGTCTTTTTAATTGGAATTTTCTTTTTTGTATTAGGAAAAGATGCGAAGCATTCCTTGGGTTATCTCGATAGCCTCTTGGCTCGTTAGCCTCTTTTCCCAATGCGGGAAATTATTCGAATTCGTAAGTGTCTTTCGTTCCTCTGGTAAGATTCGTCTTTTCTAGAGCTCGTAAGGCGGTTGCGGATGACATTTTATTATGAAAATGCCTTCTTAAAGTAAATCACACGTTACACCTTTGTTTCTGGGGAGTAGTCTCGTCGACTCACTGGCTTCAATAGTCAGTTTGCCTAATTAGTAGAGTTGTTTAAATATCGAACAATAGAAATGAAACGTTCAAAGTTAACTGAAAAAAATTAACCCAAGTGTTATTCTATAAACAATATACAATTGTCTTATGAATTTAAAGATTTTTATTGATTCTTGCTGACAATCAATGAACGCAAGACTGAGATTAGCCAGAGAATCAGAAAAATGATCTACGTATTAAATAAAATTAACAATTTTGCAAATAAATACCAGAAAATTTCACCTCTTACACCATGGAGTTCATGTGTAGCATAAACAATCGAACATAAAATGGAGTTTTAAATTTTTTTCTCCTTTTTTATATAGAACAGAAGTTAGGTTGTTTTGTTACCTGCACACACTTCCTAAGTTTAATGTTTGCTTTTATAAAATTCATGTGCTGCTTTTTCATATCGAAAGAGTTTAGTGATTCTACCTTCAGGAAACCTGAAAATAAATAAATATATTTCGATATATATATATATATATTTCGGTTATAGATTCATCACTTCAACTGAAAATTCGTCCTATCTGGATAAAAAATAATTTTTTCATCCAAAATTAAAGTATCTGGTTGAAGATTAAAATTTCTTTTAATTTGGATTGCACATAGCTGACAATTTTAAAAATCTGTTTGAATTATCTTCATAATCTTGAGAAAATTACAATTATACAACCTCAAAAAAAAAAAAAACCTAAACTCAAAATAGTTATAACAAAGTTGTCATTTGAATACAAAATTATTTTTTTCCCCTCAATCGAAAAACTGCACGCGCGCAAAGATAATAAATCGAGATTTTCGTAACATTTTTCTTTAAATTGGAATATCATTTACGAAAAGTAGTAGCAATGTTCAAGTGGTTTTAATTGATTTCACTTCAGCATATTCAATACTCAACATAACCAACCATGTCTGGCCAAATATTAATTTTTACTCTATAACTTGATAATTTAAAAACAATGTAATGTATATACAAAAAGCATCAAGAAAACAGCATCAAAATGTTCGAATTTTATTATGTGGAGCTCATCAAGAAAACTGATTCTCGATTGCTTGCATTTGGTTCTCCAGTGTGTCCGACGTAACGTCGACGTTGACGATTTAGACTTGGATGAAATATCAGAATATGAGGAAAATTATATTCCTGGTGATTGTATATTTTTTTAAATTTTATGAGATTTACTTTTACATCAGGAGAGGAAAATGAAAATAAAGCTGGAAATTGTTATAAAAATAAGGAAAATGAAAAGTTTTTTCGCAAATATAGGGGAACAAATTCTTTTAAATATAATTGATGTAATTACTATTTTAAACTCAAATTTAAACTCTCAAAATGTTTACAATTTGAAGTTTAAATATTGCATTTGCAACAAAATTGATGAATTTTTAATAAAATAGTAGCATTTTCAATAAGAAAGTTGAATTTTCAACCAAGAATATTAATTTATTTCCAAAATGGACGAATGTTGAAAAATAGTTGTATTTTCATCCTAAGATATGAATCATTAACAGAAAAAATAAATTGTTAACAAAGTAGTTCAACTTTTAACCCAGTAGTTGAATTTTCAAAAAAAAAGAATTCTGAACGAAAAATATAATAGTTGATATTTCAGCCAAAAAAGATTTGGATTTTAAATAAAAATTAGTTTAAATTCAACAAAAAATTAAAGATTTTCCAAAAAAAGTTAATTTTCAACAGAAAAGTTGAAAATTCTATAAAATTGTTGAATTTGCAACTAAAACAGACTTTTCAGTCACGTAAGAAAAAAATCAACAAAATTGTTAAAGTTTCAACCCCAAAACGTGAATTTTCAACAAAAAAGTTAATTTTCAATACAATGGTTGAAGTTTTCATAAAAATCTTAAATTTTCAAGTAGAAAAGATGACTTTTACAAAAAAGTTCATTTTCACAAACCCAAAAAAAAACCATTCACCAAAGAAGTTAATTTTTAACCTAACAGTTGAATTCTCATAAAAATAGTTGAATTTTCGACCAAACTCTTGCAAGCTCACCCATAATGACAAATTTTGTACAAGAAGTTGAATTTTCAACCAAATGGTTAAATTTTCTACCAAAATAGTTCAATTATCTACCCAAAAAGACGAATTTTTACAAATAAAAAGAATTTTGAACCAAATGAATGAATTTTCAACTAAAAAAGATCAATTTCCAACAACGGAGTTGATTTTCAACGAGAAAGCTAAAGTTTTATCACATTGTTGAATTTGTAAGCCCAAAAGATGAAATTTTTACAAAAAAGTTAAATTTTCACAAAGAGAAGTTAATTCTTAACAAAATATTTAATTCTGAGTTTAAAAAAAAATTATTTTCCAACGAAAAAAAACGAGTTTTTAACAAAAAAAAAGTCAATCAAATTCTTGAATTTTCAATCCGAAAAGACAAATTTTCTACAAAACACTTGAGTGCTCGATCCAAAAATATGAATTTTTAACCAAAAAAGTTAATGTTTGAGTAAAAAGTTGAAATTCTGCCAAAATAGTTTAATTTTCAACCCAAACAGATGAATTTTCAGCCAAAAAGGATAACCTTTGAACAAGGTTTTGGAATTTTCAAAAATATAATTAAATTCTCAAACAAAGGCTAAAAGTTTTCAACAAAATAGATGAATTTTCAGAAAAAATTATTTTGCAATCAAGAAAAGGCGATGTTTCAACAGAATAGGTACATTTTTGATCAAAGAGACAAATCTTCAAGCAAAAAAATTAACATTTAACAAAGTAGATCAATGCTTAACCAAGTTGTTGAATTTTCAGCCAAAAAATACATTCTCGACAAAAAGTACAGTATTTGATATATTAATCCAAAAAGATTTTAATTTAAAAAAAAACCGCCAAATACAAAAAAAAACAATGAATTTTCAAACCATAAGAATAAATTTTTCAAACAAATTATTGAAGTTTCAAACCAAAAGACGAATTTTCTACAAACACTTAAATTTTCAACCCAAAAATATGAATTATCAAGTAACAAGTTCATTTTCAAGTAAATAGTTAAATTTTCAACCAAGAAGAAAAGTTTTCTACCAAAGAAGGCGAATTTTCAACAAAATATTTTTATGAGTTAAAGACCCATCTTTTTGTTGACAAATTGAACTCGTTTTTTGAAAATTCGTCTTTTTGGCTTGAAAATAAATTTTTTGAAGTGCATAATTGACAATTAAATTTTCAACTTAAAACTAATTGTTTTTAATTGAAAATTCAACTATTTGTTTGAAAATTAACCGTTTTGCTGATAATTCATATTTTCGGGTAGTAAATTTAATTGCTTTGTAGAAAATTCTGCCTTTTTGGCTTGAAAATTCAACAATTTAGTTGACATTAAGTCAATTATAAAATATTAAACAATTATAATAAAGTGACATTCTAATATTATCTGTAAATTCAATTGTATTAACGAAAAACAATTTTATTGAAACTTAGTTTTGTTTTGTTTTTGAAAATTAAGTTTTTTGAAAGAAAATTGTACGATTCCATTTTTGGTTAAAAACTGATCGGTGACTAGTTTAAAAGTTAAACTACTTGGTAAAATTTCATTTTATTAGTTTAAGATCCATCTCCTTGTTTGAAAGTTTTTGGCTTTTTGTTTGTTTAACATTTTTTTTTTCGCAGAAAATTTAACTATTCCATTTTTTGTTGAAAACTGATCGTTTTTAGATGCAAATGCAATTTGAACTACATTGTCAAAAATTTATTTTATTCGTTGAAGATCTATCTATCTCTGCTTTTTTTTATTGAAAATCAATTTCTTGAACTGGAAATTAATTAATTAAATTTTTACTGGAAAAGTTACATTTTTTAGTAAAAAAAAATCAACTGTTTCGTTAAAAATGAACTTTAGGGTTTAGAATTCATATTTTCGAATTGAAAGTTCAACTCTTTCGTAGAAAAATTGTCTTTTTTGGTTAAAAATTCTTTTATATGAGTAGAAATTTTGTTTCTCTATTGAAAAAAATCTTTCTTGGTTGAAAATGTATGACTTTCATTAGAAATTTTATATGTTTTGAATAAAAGTGCACATTTTTTGTTAAAAATTAATCTGTTTTGGTTGAAAATTCAAGTGGTTTCCGTTTAAAATAAAAATCTTTTGTTGGTTGAAATATCAACACTTATATTTTTCGTTGAGAATTCATATTTTTGGGCAAAATTCAACTGTTCTTTTTTTTTTAAATTAAAATCTGTTTTTTTGTTATTAGAAATATCAAACATTATGTAATTAGATTTTTCGTTGAGAAACAATCTTTTTTGGTTGAAAATTCAACTACCTGATTGAAAGTTGAACTTTTTCGTTAAAAATTAATTCTTTTTTTGTTGAAGATTTATCATTTTAGTTGAAAATTCAGCTATTTTGTCGAAAATTTGTCTTTCTAGATAGAGAATTCATATTTCTGAATTTTGTATTCATCTTTTTGGGTGGAAAAGTTCTTTGTTGAAAATTCATCTATCTTATGTGAAAATTTAACCGTCGTCTAAAAATTCATCTTCTGGCTTGGAGATTCAACTACTTGTTTGAAAAAGCAAGTTTTTCTGTTGAAGTTTAATCACTTTTGTTTTAAATTCGACCATTTGCTTGAAAATTCATCTTTTCGAGTTAAAATTTCGACTATTTCTTCCAAAATTCAACTATTTTATTAAAAAGTCTTCTCGTTTGCTTGAAAGTTTAGCTACTTGGTGTAAAATATTTTTTGTTCGTAAACTGAACTATTTGGCTGAAAACTCATCTGTCCAGATTAATAAGTCAACTTTTTTCTAAAAAGATTAACTTTTTATCTTGAAAACTCAACTCTTTCGTTGAAAATTAATGCCTTTTCGACTAATTTTGTTTAAAAGGATGTATTCTCCTATTTTCATGAAAATCATCTTATTTCCCCTGTTTTGTGAGCATTTTGGGCTGTGGATTTTGTTAAATTACTATGTTTGTACGTTTTGTGTTTTATTTTAGACGATTATCAAATGAAAACAAAAATTGACCCAAAAAGGTGAACACGCGATCCACGCGTGTGTATTATCTACTATTAATTTATAAATAAATAAGTTGGCCTCTATAATTTAATAAGATGAGCAATCGATTAATTGCCAAGCTTCCTACAATAGACGAGCAATTAGACACGCATGTAAATAATAATTGTAATTTTTCAATGTCCACAGTGCATTTCCAGCCACAAACGTTTGCAACACCGGTACCGCCCCGACGGGATGACTTGCAGCACAGACCGGATACCCCGTGCACGAGACGAAGATCATCGCCGGAAATCCTGTTGAAGATGCGCCAGGCCCTCGAAGAGATGGGCGAAGGAACGGCTACAAAGTCTGACCAAGAATGCGGCGATCAGCCTTCTCCTTTTGCACTAACGTCACCATCCAGAATCGCACATCAGTCAAACAGATGACAAAGTTCTAATAAATAATTTTTTTATATTTTTGCCCTTTATTCATTTTTTTTTAATCCATCCATACACTGTTCACCAAAATTATCCTCCTCTAAACTCTTCACCACATTTACTTACCAGCTTCCTTTCTTTTCTATTTATCTCGTATGTATTCTACGTACGTGCTCCCATGTTTCCTTTTCCCAATCACAGATTCTCCACTTTGTTTTTCCTTTCTCTTTCCAATATTTCCCTTGCCTTGTTTCCTAATTTAATCTTACTATTCTGGTCCATGTTCTCTTTTCCGATACATTTTATAAATATCTTATTTAGTAATTAGGTAATTTTATAATTCGCGAATTTTATGATTCGGAAATTTTCTAATTCGGGAATTTAATAATTAAGGAATTTTCTCGTTCGGATATTTGATAATTCGGCAATTTTCTGCCAGGAAGTTTATTATTTGAGAATTTTATAATTCAGGAATTTTATGATTCGGAAATTTTCCAATTCGGAAATTTAATAATTGAAGAATTTTATAATTTGGGAATTCACTATTTCGGATATTTTATAATTCGGAAATTTCCTGCGAATTTTCCAATTTGGTAATATTACAAACTGTTTTGGAATTTTATGATTCGGAAAATTTCCAATTGGGGAATTTTATTATTCAGGAATTTTCTAAATCGGGAATTTAATATTCCAGGAACATTATAATTCGGAAATTTTCTAGTTCAAATATTTTATAATTTGACGATTTTCTCTCGGGAAGTTTATTAATTCATAAATTTTATGATTCGGAAATGTTCCGATTCGGGAATTTTATTATTCGGGAATTTTCCAATTCGGGAATCTAATAGTTAGGGAATTTTATAATGCGGGAATTTTCTAGTTCAGATATTTTATAATTCGCCAATTTTATGTTGGGAATTTTCGAAATCGGTAAAACTATAAACTGTTTCGAATTTTCCAATTGGGGAATTTTATTAGTCAGGAATTTTCCAGATATGGAATTTAATAATCAAGGAATATTATAATTCGGGAATTTTCCAATTCGAGAATCTAATAGTTAGGGAATTTTATGATGCGGGAATTTTCTAGTTCAGATATTTTATAATTCGCCAATTTTATGTTGGGAATTTTCGAAATCGGTTAAACTATAAACTGTTTCGAATTTTCCAATTGGGGAATTTCATTATTCAGTAATTTTCAAGATATGGAATTTAATAATCAAGGAATATTATAATTTGGAAATTTTCTAGTTCGCATATTTTATAATTTAACAATTTTCTGCCGGGAAGTTTATTAATTCGGAAATTTTATAATTCAGGAATTTTATGATTCGGAAATATTCCAATTCGGGAATTTTATGATTCGGGAATTTTCCAATTCGGGAATTTAATAATTAGGGAATTTTATAATTCGGGAATTTTCTAGTTCGGATATTTTATAATTCGCCAATTTTATGTTGGGAATTTTCGAATTCGGTAAAAGTATAAACTGTTTCGAATTTTCCAATTGGGGAATTTCATTATTCAGTAATTTTCCAGATATGGAATTTAATAATCAAGGAATATTATAATTCGGAAATTATCTAGTTCGGATATTTTATAATTTGGCAATTTTCTGTCGGGAAGTTTATTAATTCGGAAATTTTATAATTCAGGAATTTTATGATTCGGAAATGTTCCAATTCGGGAATGTTATTATTCGGGAATTTTACAATTCGGGAATTCAATCATTAAGGAATTTTATAATTCGGGAATTTTCTGTACGGAATTTTCAAATTCGTTGATATTATAAACTGTTGCGAATTTTCCCATTTGGTAATATTATAAACTGTTTGGGAATTTTATGATTACGAAACCTTCCAATTCCGAAATTTTATTATTCAGGAATTTTCCAATTTGGGAATTTAATAATTAGGAATTATATAATTCGGGAATTTTCCAGTTCGGATATTTTATGATTCGGAAATGTTTCAATTCTGGAATTTTCTTATTCGGGAATTTCAAAATTCGGGAATTTAATAATTAAGGAATTCTATAATTCGGAAATTTTCTAGTTAGGGCATTTTATAATTAGGCAATTTTCTGTAGGGAATTTTCAAATTCGGTAATATTATAAACTGTTTGGGAATTTTATGATTAGGAAATTTTCCAATTCGGGAATTTTATTACTCAGGAATTTTCCAATTTGGGAATTTAATAATTAAGGAATTATGTAATTCGGGAATTTTCTAGTTTGGATATTTTATGATTCGGAAATGTTCCAACTCGGGAATTTTATTATTCGGGAATTTTACAATTCGGGAATTAAATAATTAAGCAATTTTATAATTCGGAAATCTTATATTTCGGATATTTTATAATTAGCTAATTTTCTTTAGTGAGGTTCCAATTTGGTAATATCATAAACTATTCGGGAATTTTATGATTCGGAAATTTTCCAATTGGGGAATTTTAATATTCAGGAATTTTCCAAATCGGAAATTGTCTATTTCGGATACTTTATGATTCGGAAATGTTCCGATTTGGGAATTTTATTATTCGGGAATTTTACAATTCGGAATTTTAATAATTAAGGAATTTTATAATTCGAAAATTTTCTAGTTCGGATATTTTATAATTAGGCAAATTTCTGTAGGGAATTTTCAAATCCGGTAATTTTATAAATTGTCGCGAATGTTCCAATTTGGTAATATGAGAAACTGTTCGGAAATTTTTCAATTGGGGAATTTTATTACTCAGGAATTTTACAATTCGGGAATTTATTAATCAAGGAATTTTATGATTCGGAAATTTTCTAGTTCGAATATTTCATAATTTGGCAATTTTTCTGTCGGGAAGCTTATCAATTCGGAAATTTTATAATTCAGGAATTTTATGATTCGAAAATGTTCCAATTCGGGAATTTAATAATTAAAGAATTTTATAATTCGGGAATTTCCTATTTCGGCTATTTTATAATTCGGCAATTTTCTGTACGTAATTTTCAACTGATGTGAATTTTTCAATTTTGTAATATTATAAACTGTTTCGGAATTTTATGATTACGAAATTTTCCAATTCGGGAATTTCGTTATTCAGGAATTTTCCAATTTGGGAATTCAATAATTAGGAATTACATAATTCGGAAATTTTCTAGTTCCGATATTTTATGATTCGGAATTGTTCCAATTCGGGAATTTTCTTATTCGGGAATTTCACAATTTGGTAATTTAATAAACTGTCGCGAATGTTCCAATTTGGTATTATGAGAAACTGTTCGGAAATTTTCCAATTGGAGAATTTTATTGTTCGGGAATTTTCCAAATCGGGTATTTAATAATCAAGGAATTTTATAATTCGGGAATTTCCTAATTCGGATATTTTACGATTCGGCAATTTTCTGTGGGGAATTTTCAAATTCGGTAATATTATAAATTGTTGTGAATTTTCCAATTTGGTAATATTATAAACTGTTTAGCAATTTTGTGATAACGAAATTTTCCAATTTGGGAATTTTATTATTCAGGAATTTTCCAATTCGGGAATATAATAAATTAAGGAATTATATAATTTGGAAATTTTCTAGCTCGGATATTTTATGATTTGGAATTGTTTCAACTCGGGAATTTTACAATTCGGGAATTAAATCATTAAGGAATTTCATAATTCGGGAATTTTCTGGTTCGGATATTTGATAATTCGGCAATTTTCTATCCGGAAGTTTATTGTACGGAAATTTTATAATTCAGGAATTTCATGATTCGGAAATTTTCCAATTCGGAAATTTAATAATTGAAGAATTTTATAATTTGGGAATTTAATAATTAAGGAATTTTATAATTCGAGAATTTCCTAGTTCGGATATTTTATGATTCGGCAATTTTCTGTAGGGAATTTTCAAATTCGGTAATATTATAAACTGTCCCGAATGTTCCAATTTGACAATATTATAAACTCTTCGGGAAGTTTACTATTCAGGAATTTCATAATTCAGGAATTTTATGATTCGGAATTTTTCCAATTTGGGAATTCAATAATTAAGGAATTTTATATTTCGGGAATTTTCTGCCAGGAAGTTTATTTTTCCGAAAGTTTATAATTCAAGAATTTTATAACTCGGAAATTTTCTAATTCGGGAATTTTATTGTTCGGGAATTTTCTAGTTCGGATATCTTATGATTCAGAAATGTTCCAATTCGGGAATTTCATTATTCGGGGATTTAATAATTAATAAATTTTATAATTAATGAATTTTATAATTTGGAAATTTTCTAGTTCGGATATCTTATAATTAGGAAATTTTCTGTAGGGAATTTTGAAATTCAGTAATTTTATAAACTGTCGTGAATGTTACAATTTGGTAATATTAGAAACTGTTTGGAAATTTTATTATTCGGAAATTTCCCAATTAAGGAATTTTATTATTCAGGAATTTTCAAATTCGGGAATTGAATAATCAAGGAATTTTATAATTCGGGAATTTCCTAGTTCGGATATTTTATAATTCGGCAATTTTCTTCAGGGAATTTTAAAATTCGGTGATATTATAAACTGTTGCGCATTTTCCAAATTGATAATATTATAAAATGTTTGGTAATTTTATGATGAGGAAATTTTAAAATTTTGGAATTTTATTATTCAGGAATTTTCCAATTTGGGAATCTAATAATTAAGGAATTATATAATTCTTGAATTTTGTAGTCCGGATATTTTATGATTCGGAAGTGTTCCAGTTCGTGAATTTTATTATTCGGGAATTTTATAATTCACGAATTTTACGATTAGAAAATTTTCCAATTCGGAAATGTTATTTATCGGGAATTTTATTATATAGAAATTTAATAATAAAGGAATTTTACATTTTGGGAATTTTCTAGTTGAGGTATTATATAATTCGACAATTTTCGGTTTCGAATTTTATTATTCGAGCATTTTCAAATTCGGCAATATTATAAACTGTTCTGTAATTCTATTATTCGGTATCTTTATATTTCCGGAATTTTATTATTCCGAAATTTTCTCATTCGGGAATTTTATTATTGGGAAATTTTCTCATGCGGGAATATTATTATTCGCGCATTTAATAATTAAATAATTTTATAATTCGGGAATTTTCTAGGTCGGATATTTTATAATTCAGTAATTTTCTGCCGAGAAGTTCATTATTCGGGAATTTGATGATTTGGAAATATTCCAATTCAGGAAGTCAATTATTCGGAAATTTTTTAATTCGTGAATTTAATAATTAAGGAATTTGATAATTGGGGAATTTTCTAGTTCGGATATTTTACCATTCAGCAATTTTTTGCCGGGATGTTCATTATTCAGGAATTTTCCAATTCGGGAATTTAATAATGAAGGAATTTTATAATTCGGGAATTCTCTTTTTCGGATATTTTATAATTCGGCAATCTTCTTCCGGAAATTTTCAAATTCGGTAATATTATAAACTGTAGCGAATTTTATTATTCGGGAATTTCATGATTCGGAAATTTTCCGATTCGGGAATTTCATTTTTCAGAAATTTTCCAATTCGGGAATTTAATAATTAAGGAATTTTATAATTTGGGAATTTTTCTTTTCGTATATTTTATAATTAGGCAATTTTCTGGCGGGAATTTTCAAATTCGGTAATATTATAAACTGTCGCGAATTTTCCAATTTGGTAATATTATAAACTGTTCAAGAATTTTATTATTATGGAATTTTATAATTCAGGAATTTTATGATTCGGAAATTTTCCAATGAGGAAATTCTGTTATTCGGGAATTTTATTATTTGAAAATTTAATAATTAGAGAATTTTACTATTCGGTAATTTTCCAGTTCGGGTATTTTAAAATTCGGCACTTTTCTGTCGGGAATTTTATTATTCGAGTATTTTCAAATTCGGCAATATTATAAACTGTTCAGGAATTCTATTATTCGGTAATTTTATATTTCCGGAATTTTATTATTTGTAAATTTTCTCATTCGGGAATTTTATTATTCGGAAATTTTATCATTCGGGAATTTTATTATTCTCGAATTTAAAAATTAATAAATATTGCAAATCGGGAATTTTCTAGTTTGAATATTTTATAATTCGGTCATTTTCTGCCGGGAAGTTCATTATTCGGGAATTTTATAATTCCGGAGTTTTATGATTCGGAAATTTCCCAATTCGGGAATTTCATGATTAAGGAATTTACTTTTGGGAAATTTTCTAGTTCGAATATTTTATAATTCGACAATTTTCGATCTGGAATTTTATTATTCGATAATTTTCAAATTTGGTAATATTATAAACTGTTGGGTAATTCTATTACTCGGTAATTTCATATTTTCGTGGTTTTATTATACCAAAATTTTCTCATTCAGGAATTTTATCATTCGGAAATGTTATTATTCGGGAATTTTCTAGTTCGGATATTTTATAATTCGGCAGTTTTCTGCCGGGAAGTTTTTTATTCGGGAATTTCATTGTTCAGATATTTTATGATGTGGAAATTTCCCAATTCGGGAAATTCATAATTAAGGAATTTTATAATTTGGGAAGTTTCTACTTCAAATACTTTATAATTTGGGAATTTTCTCTCGGGAATTTTCAAATTCTATAATAATATAAACTGTCACGAATTTTCCAATTCTGTAATATTATAAACTATTCGGGAATTTTAATATTTGGTAATTTTATATTGCCGGAATTTTATTATTTGGAAATGTTCTCAATCGGAAAATTGATTATTCGGAAATGTTATTATTCGGGAATTTTATTATTCTCGAATTTAATAATTAAGAAATATTGCAATTCGGGAATTTTCTAGTTTGAATATTTTATAATTTTCTGGCGGGAAGTTTATTATTGGGTAATTTTATAATTCAGGAATTTTATGATTCGGAAATTTTCCAATTCGGAATTTTAATAATTAAGGAATTTTATAGTTTGGAAAGTTCCTAGTTCGGATATTTTATAATTCAGAAAGTTTCTGTCGGGAATTTTCCAATTCGGTAGTAGTATGAACTGTTCGGGAATTCTATTATTTGGTAATTTTATATTGCCGAAATTTTACTATTCGGAAATTTTCTCATTCGGAAATTGTATTATTCGGAATTTTATTTATCGGGAATCTTATTATTCAGGAATTTAATAATTGAGGAATTTGAATTTGGGGAATTTTCTAGTCCGGATATTTTATAATTCGGCAATTTTCGATCTGGAATTTTATTTTTCGATAATTTTCAAATTCGGTAATATTGCAAACTGTTCGGTAATTCTATTATTCGGTAATTTTATATTTTCGTGGTTTCATTATACCGAAATTTTCTCATTCGGAAATTTTATTATTCGGAAATGTTATTATTCGGGAATTTTATTATTCTCGAATTTATAATTAAGGCATATTATCATTCGGGAATTTTTTAGTTCGTTTTTTTTTTAATTCGGCAATTTTCTGCTGGGAAGTGTTTTATTCGGGAATTTCATTATTCAGGAATTTTATGATTCGGAAATTTCCCAATTCGGAAATTTAATAATAAAGGAATTTTATAATTTGGTAAGTTTCTATTTCGAATACTTTATAATTCGGAAATTTTCTTTCGGGAGTGTTCAAATTCTATAATAATATCAACTGTCGGAAATTTCTCAATTCGGGAAATTAATAATTAAGGAATTTTATAATTCGGGAAGTTTCAAATTCGGTAATATTATAAACTGTCGCGAATGATCCAATTTGGTAATATGATAAACTGTTCTGGAATTTTATTGTTCGGAAATTTTACCATTCGGGAATTTAATAATTAAGAAATTTTATAAATCGGGAATTTCCTAGTTTGGATATTTTATAATTCGGCAATTTTCTGTAGGGAATTTCCAAATTCGGTGATATTATAAACTGTTGCGAATTGTCCAATTTAGTAATATTATAAACTGTTTGGGAATTTTATGATTAGGAAATCTTCCTATTCGGGAATTTTAGAATTCAAGAATTTAATAATTAAGAGATTTTATAATTCGGGAATTTCCTAGTTTGGATATTTTATAATTCGGTAATTTCCTGTAGGGAATTTTCAAATTCTGTTATATTGTAAGCTGTCGCGAATGTTCCAATTTGTTAATATTATAAACTATTCGGGAATTTTATAATTTGAAAATTTTATAATTCAGTAATTTTATGATTAGAAAATTTTCCGATTCGGAAATTTCATTTATCGGAAATTTTATTATTTAAAAATTTAAAAATTAAGGAATTTTACTTTCAGGGAATTTTCTAGTTCGGACATTTTATAATTCGGCAATTTTCTGCCGGTAAATTTATTATTCGGGAATTTGAAAATTTGGCAATATTATAAACTGTTCTTTAATTCTATTATTCGTTAATTTTGTATTTCCGGAATTTTATTATTCCGAAGTTTTCCGATTCGGAAATTTTATTTTTCGGAAATTTTATTATTTTCGAATTTAATAATTGAGGAATATTTTCATTCGGGAATTTTCTCGTTCGGATATTTTATAATTCAGCGATTTTCTGTCTGAAATTTTCTCATTCGGTAATATCATAAACAGTTCGAGAATTCTATTATTTGGTAATTTTATATTACCGAAATTTTATTATTCGGAAATGTTCTCAATCGGGAATTTTAATATTTGGAAATTTAATAATTAAGGAATTTTACTTTTGGGGAGTTTTCTAGTTCGGATATTTTATAATTTGGCAATTTTCGATCTGGAATTTTATTATTCGATGATTTTCAAATTCCGTAATATTACAAACTGTTCGGCAATTCTATATTAATCGCTAATTTTATATTTCTGGAATTTTACTATACTGAAAATTTCTCATTCGGGAATTTTATTATTCGGAAATGTTATTATTCGAGAATTTTATTATTCTCGAATTTGATAATTAAGGAATATTTTTATTCCGAAATTTTGTAGTTCGGATATTTTATAATTCGCCAATTTTAATAAGTAAGGAATTTTGTAATTGGGGAAGTTCCTGGTTCGGATATTTTATAATTTAGGAATTTTCTGTCGGGAATTTTCCAATTCGGCAGTAGTATAAACTGTTCGGGATTTCTATTATTTGCTAATTTCATATTTCCGAAATTTTACAATTCGGACATGTTCTCATTCGGAAATTGTATTATTCGAAAATTTTATTTATCGGGAATTTTATTATTTTGAAATTTAATAATTAAGGAATTTTACTTTTGGGGAATTTTCTAGTCCGGATATTTTATAATTCGGCAATTTTCGATCTGGAATTTTATTATACGATAATTTTCAAATTCGGTAATATTATAAATTGTTCGGTAATTCTATCATTCGGTAATTTTATATTTTCGTGGTTTTATTATACGGGAACTTTCTCATTTGGAAATTTATAATTCGTCAATTTTCTGCCGTAAATTTTTTATTCTGGAATTCTATGAATCGGAAATTTCCAAATTCGGGAATTTAATAATTAAGGAATTTTACAATTTGGGAAGTTTCTATTTCGAATACTTTATAATTCGGCAATTTTTTTTCGGGAATGTTCAATTTCTATAATAATATAAACTGTCGGAAATTTTCCAATTCGGTAATATTATAAACTGTTAGGGAGTTGTATTATTTGGTAATTTTATATTGCCGGAATTTTATTATTTGGAAATGTTCTCATTCGGAAGTTTTATCATTCGGAAATGTTATTATTCGGGACTTTTATTATTCTTGAATTTAATAATAATTAAGGAATATTATAATTCGGGAATTTTTTAGTTAGGATATTTTATAATTCGGCAATTTTCTGCCGTGAAGTTTGTTATTTGAGTATTTTATGTTTCAGGAATTTTATGATTTGGAAATTTCCCAATTCGGGAATTTAATAATTGAGGAATTTTATAATTCGGAAATTTTGTGTTTCGCAAATTTTCCAATTCAGGGAATTTTCTAATTCGGGAATTTAATAACTAAGGAATTTTTAGATTCGGAAAGTTTCTAGTTCGGATATTTTATAATTCGGAAATTTTCTGTCCGGAATTTTCCAATACGGTAAAATTATAAACTGTTCGGGAATTATATTATATGTCAAGTTTATGTTGCCGGAATTTCATTATTTGGAGAAGTTCTCATTCGGAAATTTTATTATTCGGGACTTTTATTATTCTCGAATTTAATAATAATTAAGGAAAAATTCGGGAATTTTGCAGTTCGGATATTTTATAATTCGGCAATTTTCTGCCGGGAAGTTTATTATTCCTGTATTTTATAATTCAGGAATTTTGTGATTCCGAATTTTCCCAATACGGGAATTTAATAATTAAGGAATTTTATAATTCGCGAATTTTCCAATTCGGTAATATTATCAAATGTTCGGGAATTCTATTATTGGGTAATCTCATATTGCCGGAATTTGATTATTCGGAAATGTTCTCGTTCGGAAATTTTATTATTCGTGAAGTTTATCATTCGCGAATTTATTAATTAAGGAATATTATCATTTGGGAACTTTCTAGGTCGGACATTTAATAATTCGGCAATTTCCTGCCGGGAAGTTTATTATTCGAGAATTTTATGTTTCGCAAATTTTTCAATTCGGGAATTTAATAACTAAGGAATTTTAGGATTCGGGAAGTTTCTAGTACGGATATTTTATAATTGAGCAATTTTCTATCGGGAATTTTCCAATTCGGTAAAATCATAAACTGTTCGGGAATTATATTATATGGCAATTTTATGTTGCCGGAATTTTATTATTTTGAGAAGTTCTCATTCGGAAATTTTATTATTCGAAAATTTTATTATTCGGGACTTTTATTATTCTCGAATTTAATAATAATTAAGGAATATTATAATTCGGGAAGTTTCCAGTTCGGATATTTTATAATTCGTTAATTTTCTGCCGGGAAGTTTATTATTCGGGTATTTTATAATTCAGGAATTTTTTGATTCCGAATTTTCCCAATTCGGGAATTTAATAATTAAGGAATTTTATAATTAGGGAAGTTTCAAATTCGGTAATATTATAAGCTGTCGCGAATTTTCCAATTCGGTAATAATATAACCTTTCCGGGCATTCTATTATTCGGGCATTTTATATTGCCCGAATTTTATTATTCGGAAATGTTCTCATTCGGAAATTTTATTATTCAGGAATTTTATTATTCGCGAATTTAATTATTCTCAAATTTAATAATTAAGGAACATTATCATTTGGGAATTTTCTAGTTCGGATATTTAATAATTCGTCAATTTTCTGACAGGAAGTTTATTATTTGGGAATTTTATGTTTCGCAAATTTTCCAATTCGGGAATTCAATAACTAAGGAATTTTACGATTCGGGATGTTTCTAGTTCGGATATTTTATAATTCTGTAATTTTCTGTCGTGAATTTTCAAATTCGGTAAAATTATAAACTGCTCTGGAATTATATTATATGGCAATTTTATGTTGCCGGAATTTTATTATTTGGAGTTCTCAATCGGAAATTTTATTATTCGGGAATTTTATTATTCTCGAATTTAATAATTAAGGAATATTGTAATTCGGTAATTTTCTATTTTGGAGATTTCTTAATTCGGCAATTTTCTGCCGGGAAGTTTATTATTTGGGAATTTTGTAATTCAGGAATTTTATGATTCGGAAATTTCCCAATTCGGGAATTCAATAATTCAGGAATTTTATAATTCTGGAAGTTTCAAATTTGGTAATATTCTAAGCTGTCGCGAATTTTCCAATTCGGTAATATTTTAAACTGCTCGGGAATTCTATTATTCAGTAATTTTATATTGTCTGAATTTTATTGTTCGGAAATGTTCTCATTCGGAAATTTTATTTTTCGGTAATTTTATTATTTGCGAATTTTTTATTTAAGGAATATTATCATTTGGGAATTTTCTAGATCGGATATTTAATAATTTGTCAATTTTCTGACAGGAAGTTTATTATTCGGGAATTTAATAACATAGGAATTTCATGATTCGTGCAGTTTCTAGTTTGGATATTTTATAATCCGGCAATTTTCTGTCGGGAATTTTCCAATTCGGTAATATTATAAACTGTTCAAAAATTCTATCATTTGGTCATTTTATGTTGCCGGAATTTTATTATTCGGAAATGTTCTCATTCGGAAATTTTATTATTCGGAAATGTTATTATTCGGGAATTTTATTGTTCTCGAATTTAGTAATTAAGGAATATTATAATTCGAGAATTTTCTAGTTCGGATATTTTATAATTCGGCAATTTTCTGTCGGGAATTTTCCAATTCGATAAAATTATAAACTGTTCGGGAATTATATTATATGGCAATTTTATGTTGCCGGAATTTTATTATTTGGAGGAGTTCTCATTCGGAAATTTTTTTATTCGGAAATTTTATTATTCGGAAATGTTATTATTCGGGAATTTTATTGTTCTCGAGTTTATTAATTGAGGAATATTATAATTCGGGAATTTTATAGTTCGGATATTTAATAATTCGTCAATTTTCTGCCGGGAAGTGCATTATTCGGGAATTTCATGTTTCGCAAATTTTCTAATTCGGGAATTTTCTAATCCGGGAATTTAATAACTAAGGAATTTTATGATTCGTGAAGTTTCTAGTACGGATATTTTATAATTCGGCAATTTTCTGTCGGGAATTTCCCAATTCGGTAATATTATAAACTGTTCAAAAATTCTATCATTTGGTCATTTTGTGTTGCCGGAATTTTATTATTCGGAAATGTTCTCATTCGGAAATTTTATTATTCGGAAATTTTATTATTCGGGAATTTTATTGTTCTCGAATTTAGTAATTAAGGAATTTTCTAGTTCTGATAATTCATAAGTCAGCAACTTTCTGTCGTGAAGTTTATTATTCGGGTATTTTAAAGTTCAGGAATTTTGTGATTCGGAATTTTCCCAATTAGGGGAATTTAATATTTAAGGAATTTCATAATTCGGGAAGTTTCAAATTCGGTAATATTATAAAATGTTCGGGAATTCTATTATTGGGTGATTTTATGTTGTCGAAATTTTACTATTCGGAAATGTTCTCATTCGGAAATTTTATTATTTGGAAATGTTATTATTCGGGAACTTTTTTATTCTCGAATTAAGGAATATTATCATTCGGGATTTTTCTAGTTCGGATATTTTATAATTCGGCAATTCCCTGTCGGGAATTTTCCAATTCGCTAATATTATAAACTGTTTGGGAATTCTATTATTGGATAATTTAATATTGCCGGAATTTTATTATTCGGAAATGTTCTCATTCGGGAATTTTATTATTCAGAAATTTTATGATTCGCGAATTCAATAATTAAGGAATATTATAATTCGGCAATTTTCTGTCGGGAATTTTCCAATTCGAATATTTTGTTTGTCGCGAATTTCACAGTGTCGGGAATAATGTTTTTCGACATTTCTAAGGCGTCCCTATGAAATTAAAAAAAAATCACATTTTTTATTAATTATTTTATTTATTTGCATTTTTCAAATTGAAATAATATAATGAATTGTATCTTATTCATGTTATTAAAAAAACCCTGAATCTGAAATATAAAAGGATAACTACATAGCATTTATGTATGTCAGTCAGGTTTGTGACCAGCCTTCATTTCTGGAAGTGCTGGATAATAATCTTGAGTTACACAAACACCTCAGGCTATAGGTCATCTCAGGGCCAATTCGCAGGGATAGGAAAAATATAGATTTTTTTTACCATTTTTTATTACGTGTTTCAAAGCAATAAAAGTAGTAGCTATACACACATACATAACATCATACACGTAATTCAGCTAAATTGATAGCGACGTCAATAGACGCACCCTTTTTAGTCATTGTTAATTATTTAATTCTACAAGATGGTCGAATATTTACTTAAAATTGATAAAATATAAAACATTATAATATTTTCTTTATAATCAATTTTATTCACGAAAAACATTTAAAACCTACAGTAAATGTGAAATTTAACCACTTGGGTGAAAGTTGAACTACTTTGTTACATATTCATTTTATTGCATGAAGATTTAACAATTTTGTTGAAAATTCGTTGTTTTTTTTTAAAGAAAATTTTACTAATAAGAAATTCCTTAATTATGAAATTTCTGAATGATAAAATTCCTTAATTATTAAATTTCCGAATAAGTATATTCCCTAATAACAAAATTCCTTAATTATTAAATTTGCGAATAATAAAATTCCCGAATTGGAAAATTCCCGAATAATAAAATTTTTGAATAATAAAATTCTCGAATTGGAAAATTTCCCAATCGTAAAATTCCTGAATTAGAAAATTCCTGAATAATAAAATTTCCGAATTGAGAAATTTCCGAATCATAACATTTCTGAATTATAAAATTCCCGAATAACAAAATTTTCGAACAGTTTATAATATTACCGATATGAAAAATTCCCGAATAATAAAAGTCCCGCCAGAAAATCTCCAAATTATAAAATAGCCGAACTAGAAAATTCCCGAATAATAAAATTAGGTTATTATTAAATTTGAGAATATTAAAATTTGCGATTAATAAAATTCGCGAATAATGAAATTCCAGAATAATAAAATTCCCGAATAATAAAAGTTTCTAATAATAAAATTCCCGAATTGGAAAATTTCCGAATCGTAAAATTCTTGAATTAGAAAATTCCTGAATAATAAAATTTTCGAATTGAGAAATTTCCGAATCATAACTTTTCTGAATTATAAAATTCTCAAATAATAAAGTTTTCGAACAGTTTATAATATTACTGATATGGAAAATTCCAGTATAGTAAAATTCCTTGATTATTACATTTCCGAATAATGAAATTCCGATTAATAAAATTCCCGAATAATAAGATTCCCGACAGAAAATTTCCATATTATAAAATATCCGAACTAGAAAATTCCCGAATTATAAAATTTCGTTAATTATTAAATGTCAGAATATTAAAATTTCCGATTAATAAAATTCGCGAATAATGAAATTCCCGAATAATAAAATTCCTGAATAATGAAATTTTCGAATAATAAAATTCCCGAATTTGAAAATTTCCGAATCGTAAAATTCCTGAAATAACATTCCCGAATTGAAAAATGTCCGAATCATAAAATCTCTTAATTATAAAATTCCCGAATAATACAATTTACGAACAGTTTATAATATTACCGATAGGGAAAATTCCCGAATAATAAAATTTCCGAGTACTAAAATTCCTGAAAAATAAAATTTGCGAATAATAAAATTTCCGAATTGGAAAATTTCCGAATAATAAAATGTTCGAATGCTAAAATTACCGAATAATAAAATTGCCGAAAAATGAAATTCCCGAATAATAATATTCCCGAGTAATAAAATGTTCGAATAATAAAATTTCCGAATTGGAAGATTTCCGAATCGTATCATTCCTGAATTATGAAATTCCCGCATAATAAAATTCACGAATTGGAAAATTTTCGAATCATAAAATTTCTGAATTATAAAATTCCCGACGGAAAATCGCCGAATAATGAAATATCCGTACTAGAAAATTCTAGAATAATAAAATTCTTCAATTATCAAATTTCCGAATACTAAAATTCCCAAATAATAAAATTATCGAAAGATTAAATTCCAGCATTGCTGAATTATAAAATATACTAACTAGAAAATTCCTGAATAATGAAATTCCTTATTATTAAATTTCCGAATAATAAAATTTCCGAAAAATAAAATTCCCGAATAATAAAATTCCCGAATACTAAAATTCCCGAATAATAAAATATTCGAATTATAAAATTTCCGAATTGGAAAATTTCTGAATTAGGCAATTCCAGAATAATAAAATTTCAGACAGAATATTGCCGAATTATAAAATATCTGAACTAGAAAATTCCTGAATAATAAATTTTCTTAATTATTAAATTTCCGAATAATAAAATTCCTTAATTATTGAACTTTTGAATAATAAAATTACCGAATAATAAAATTCACGAATTGGAAAATTTACGAATCTTAAATTTTTCTGAATTATAAAAGTCCCTACATAAAATTGCCGAATAATAAAATATCCCAACAAGAAAATTCCAGAATAATAAAATTCCTCAATTATTGAATTTCCGAATAATAAAATTCCCGAATACTGAAAATTCCCAAATAATAAAATTATCGAAAGATTAAATTCCAGCATTGAAATATTTGCGAATCTTAAATTTTTCTGAATTATAAAATTCCCGAATAATAAAACTTCCGAACAGTTTATAATATCACCGATATGGAAAATTCCCGAATAATAAAAATTCCGACAGAAAATTGCCGAATTATAAAATATCCGAACTACAAAATTCCTGCATAATAAATTTCCTTAGTTATTAAATTTCCGAATGATAAAATTCTTTAATTATTGAACTTTTGAATAATAAAATTTTCGAATAATAAAATTCACGAATTGGAAAATTTCCGAATAATGAAATTCCCAAATAATAAAATTCCCGAATAATAAAATTCCCGAATTGGAAAATTTCCGAATCGTAAAATTCCTGAATAAGAAATTTTCCTAATAATTAAATTTCTGAATCATAAAATTCCCGAATAATAAAGTTTCCAAACAGTTTATAATATTAACGATATGAAAAATTCCTGAATAATTATATTCCCGACAGAAAATGACCGAATTATAAAATATCCGAACTAGAAAATTCCCGAATAAAAAAATTTCATTCACTATTAAATTTCAGAATATTACAATTTTACATTATTAAAATTCCCGAATGATGAAATTCCTGAATAATAAAATTTTCGAATAATAAAGTTTCCGAATTGGGAAATTTCCGAATCATAAAATATCTGAATTATATAATTCCGGAATAATAAAGTTTCCGAATAGTTTATAATATTACCGATATGGAAAATTTCAGAAAAATAAAATTCCTTAATTATTATATTTCCGAATAATGAAATTTCCGACTAATAAAATTCCCGAATAATACAATTTTCGAATAATAAACTTCCCGAATTGGAAAATTTCTGAATCGTAAAATTCCCGAATAATACAATTTCTGAACAGTTCATAATATTACCGATAGGGAAAATTCCTGAATAATAAAATTTCCGAATACTGAAATTCCCGAAAAATAAAATTTTGAAATAATAAAATTTCCGAATTGAAAAATTTCCGAATCGTAAAATTCCTGAATTAGAAAATTCCCGAATAATAAAATTTCGTTAATTATTAAATTTCAGAATATTGAAATATGCGACTAATAAAATTCCTGAATAATAAAATTCCCGGATTACAAAATTCCTGAATTAGAAAATTCCTGAATAATAAAGTTTCCGAATTGGGAAATTTCCGAATCATAAAATTTCCGAATAATAAATTTCCCGATTAATGAAGTTTCCGAACAGTTTATAATATTACCGATATGAAAAATTCCAGAATAATAAAATTCCCGACAGAAAATTGCCGAATTATGAACTATCTGAACTAGAAAACTCTCAAATAATAAAATTACTTAATTATTAAATTTCCGAATCATAAAATTTACTGATTATAAAATTCCCGAATAATACAATTTCCGAACAGTTTATTATCTTACCTATAGGAAAAATTCCCGAATAATAAAATTCCTGACATAAAACTGTCGATATATAAAATATACGAACTGGAAAATTCCCGAATAATAAAACTCCTTAATTAATAAATTTCCTAATAATAGAATTTCCGAAAAATAAAATTCCCGAATAATAAAATTCCCGAATACTAAAATTCCCGAATAATAAAATACTCGAATTATAAAATTTCCGAATAGTAAAATTCCTGAATTATACAATTCCCGAATAATAAAATTCCCCAATTGAAAAATTTCCTAATCATAAAATTTCTGAATTATAAAATTCCAGAATAATGAAATTCCCGACAGAAAATTGCCGAATTGTACAATATCCGAACTAGAAAATTCGCGAATAATTGAATTATTTGATTATTAAATTTCCGAATAATAATTTTTCCGAGAAATGAAATTCCCGAATACTAAAATTCCCAAATAATAAAATTTTCGAATAATAAAATTTCCGAATTGGAAAATTTGCTAGTAGTAAAATTCCTGAATTATCAAATTCCCGAATAATAAAAATCCCTGTTTGGAAAATTTCCGAATCATAATCCCGACAGAAAATCATCATAAAATTTCCGAATAATAAAATTCGGGAATAATAAAATTCTCGAATAATAAAAATTTTTGAATTATAAAATTTTTGAATAATAAAATTTCCGAATTGGAAAATTTCTGAATTGTCAAATTCCCGAATAATAAAATTTCCGACAGAAAATTGCCGAATTATAAAATATTCTAACTAGAAAATTCCCGAGTAGTTAAATTCCTTAATTATTAAATTTCCTAATCATAAAATTTCCGAATAATAAAATTCGCGAATAATAAAGTTCCCGAATTCGAAAATTTCCGAATCTTAATATTCCTGAATGTTAAAATTCCCTGATAATAAAATTCATTTTTTGCTAAAAACTGATCGACGTTATGAAGAAAATTCAATTATTTCGTTTAAATCTGAACTGCTTTATTAAAAATTCGTTTTATTAGTTGATCCTTTTTTTTGTTTAGAAATTTAAATATTTTGTCTAAAATCTGCTTGTTTTTTTGGGTTAAAAATCAATTTTCGAACTTCAAATTTAACAATTTGATTTTTAATTAAAAAGATATCTTTTTTAGTTCAAAATTCTACTATTTGGTTGAAAATGAACTTTTTCTTTTAAATTATTTTTTAACAGAAAATTTA